>JAMKCH010004765.1:0-42079 GCA_023653785.1 Ophioderma brevispina | reverse complement strand
CGTTGGTGCTGGCTTGGGCAGGGATAAATGATCAAAGGTAAAGATGTACTGTTCCTTCAGGTATATATTTTGCCATTTGTCCAAAGATATCACTTTGTCCACCTTCGGTCATTATAATCTGAACATGTATACTGTCTTGTAAGTAGGTATAAGCTGGGCCCTGTACAAACCTAGGTTTTCAACTTCAATTTCAACCGACCAATTCTGCATCCTTTTTGAATTAAGAAGCACTATTTTTGAATGTTCCATTTAAAAAGAGCCGGAAATCGAACCATTTGCGTATTATTTGAAATGAAAAGGCTTTGTGACCTGTGAAATCGTCAATATGAATACAAAGCCTAATCTTTTAAAATCAGCGGAGTGTGGCTATAGTTACTATCATTGCAGAGGCCACCTTTAAATTTTTTATTTACTTTCTTTCAACTTCCGTTCCTGCATTAATAAGAGTTCCTTTTTAGTCTGTAGCTTTTGATAAGATTTTGTTTAACTAACACTCTCAGACTGGGTCTATGTAATACATATCCGCGATACTTAATCAGGGGCAGTCCTATGTAACAAGGAATTTTAATGTCCGCGTAAAACAATAGATAGGTTACATACTTATCATTTTGTGGTGGCCTTTTTTCAGTCGATAATTCTATCGGATATTTTCCTTGTAATAGCCTCCTCTCCATGCTAATTGAACGGCTTGGTCACATGTTGGAAGATCGTTCGCTTGGGAAAATACACTATACATTGACTCAAGAAATAATGTCATTATATTGACAAGAATTCCACCTGGGTTTATCGGAGAAAAGCACTTGTTTAGTGGAACTGCAGACCGTTGTTACTGTCCGGCAGTTGATAGATGTCAGGCATTATAGACTGGTAACAGGATGGATTTTTTTTAATTATGGACAAAATTAGAGTCTCATTTTGGAACTTGTGAGTTTTTGCCAATTTGATCTTGAAATTAGGAACTGTGATAACTTCTTGTCATATGTGCCATAACAAGTTGATGAAGAGGTATAGAAAAGGGATATGTTTGTGTTTATGTGTAATGATGGTTGTGGTGGTATGCCATGCCATGCATGTGTTGTGTACAGATGTTTTGAACTTGAGATTAATTGCAACATAACAATAGGCCTACCATGTGTTCTGCTGTGATGGGGGGGGGGGGGGGCTTAGGTTGAAGGTCTGTATGGTCCTGAGGGAATTGGCATTGTAAATTAAATTAAATACTGCCAATTAGTATCAGCACCAGGCCGCACCACAGCTCATATGAAGGGGGTGGGGGAAGTAGAGACACGACTGCCTTTGAGTTAGGCATTGGGGCATTTCCAAACGGTAATTTGGGGACTGCTACATGCATTTACTATAGCAGATCATATGTGTCAGTTATAAACAAAATCTCCTTTTAAACCTTATTCGATACTCTTAGTAATTTTATGTAATTTTTGGAATAATTGACTTCAAAATCTTCTGGGTTTGGATTAATCCCGAAACTCACTATGGGCAGTTACCCCAGTGTTCCCACGACTAGCAGTAGCACCCGGAAGTTGACGTTTTGAATTCGCTGTTGCTGTTAGGTTGGCATGTCCTACCCCCTTTTGAGTCTATTCACACACGCAAAGGGGGCGCACGCACAATAGTTCCGGCAAAAATAGCGTAATACTAGTACTACTCTTCTCCTTTTTAATAACTTGTTTTAAAAAACAATGCCGCCAACCATGTTTTAAGGAGCGATATCTTGCAACTATATTTGGAATTATGACGTAAAATTATGCATTGAAAGCTGTGATTTCCCTGCATTGATATAATTTCAGGAACGCAGATTTGTTTTTTTTTTTTTTACAAACCAAAATCGTAGGGAACTACATGCCTTCAGGGTGAGTATCGTATAGCTGTGCCTCATTGATATTTTGGCCCGAAATTATCTCCAGACGCAATGTTCCAGGAGCATAATTAATACTCGAGACAGAAACCCTTTTGATTGAGCGCGTACTTCCTGGTTGTAAAAGGAGATCCGAGCTATCAGCGCATATGGCGTTTGGTCCGGACGGTGACCCAGCAACATCATATTCACGTTGGTTGTCCCAATCGAGGCAATTGCATTTTTTTTCCGCAGTAAAATACTACGCAGAGAAACAGGAAGTACGCGCCCGTCAATGAGTGTTTTCTGTCCCCTACTCTATAATGTTTCCTGAGCATAAATAATGTGGAAAAATATCCTGTCAAATATGCTCTGGGCATATTGGAAGTCACAGTGCTCCCGGAGCAAATGGCAAAATGGTCTTGTAGCAGTGGAGAACTGTTTTTGGCAAGTACTGCATGCTCCCGAGCATGCATGTGCCGTTCAAATTTGCTTAGAATATTTCTCCATATTATGTACGTTTCCAGGACCATATCGTCCTGTACCTTATGATCCTAGGCATATTTCGGGTCAATTCTCAGAGTGTCAAACAGTTTGTCAATGAACTGCTGTCTGTTCACAAGCTGGTTCGATCTAAACTTAAAGTGCATCTGAAAGTTGACTATTTGAAAGGTATTTGGCTTGTGCATGCAAGTACTAACACACCCGTCAATTGCCAATTTGGAGAAAATCCGCCATGACTTTGAAGCTATGCACACTAGCAAGAGAAATTCTGCAATCTTATCCGGTTTTTTTGGTTTCTTCCGTCAAGGCTGCAGAATTCGAGGGGAGGGGCCATATGGCCTCTTTTCCGATTTAAAAAGGATTGCATTTGGGAGGAGTTGGCGTTTCCTCTATTTGAAATATCTTGTTTTGGCTGCCGTGACGTCACGGTGACCAGCATACCCTGGCTTTATTCGTTTATTTTGCGTTAACGAGCCTTTATTCTTCAGTGCGTTAGGTGGCCAATGACGTCACGGGTTGCCAAATAAGACATTCCCTTGATTTTTGTCCTTAGCAAGCAACGCTCAGTGGCCTATAGTCGTAAGATTCACTCTATGTAAAATAGATCTCCTATAGCTTTAAAAAAAAAATCAAATTTATCAACTATCACCTAATCACCCAAGACCCGCTATTCTTTTGAAAAAATAACATTTTTACTGAGAATACTGCTACTTTTTCATGACCTTTTTTAGAAATTTGTAAATTTATGAAGTTTCACACAAGAAATCACCCCATTTTGGGTGAAATTTTTTTACAAATGGTGTGGCCCAAATAATCCCTTGATTATTGTGTGGGAAGTTTGGAAAGATTTAGTATTGTGCCACACCCTATGGAAATTCGGCAGCCTTAATGGAATACACTGCATGTTGAGGGATGTGGCCGGCAGAATACTGAATTCCTGCCGGTGCGAAATTAATATAGTAGTATTATAGTTCCGTACTCACAGGTCCGGCTACGACGGTAAGGAATAAGGCACTCCATTTAGTTGACATCTTCACTGGTGCGAACATTTGGTTTCCGCAACGCTTATTATTCCGTTATCGTCTATGGTCCCCGGACTATGGCTCCACCATCGGACTATATGTTGCTTTCACACCTCTCACCCAAGACCCTATTTTGGCACCTTCTCTGTCACCACATACCCCCATGGGTAGGTGGACATAATGCATCATGTGCAAACATATCAACATAACCAGGGGTATAGACTTGTGGCATATTCATTTTTTTGCAAAAAATCTATTGAAAAATTTTCAAAAACACATCCTAACCCAACATAAATCACAACTGCTTTTTTTAAACTCAATAATTCAATTCTTTAAACTTTACTTCAACTGGTAGCAGAAAATGGACAAATAGTCCTTTTAAAAAAAAATTATCCATGACTTTTGGTTACCCGCCCAGTTTAGGGTAACCGTTTCAAACACACAAAATAGAAGTCTCACTACGCCAATGATGTATTGCCTTTGATTCCGTCAGGCACTTTATGATGTTGTGCAGTACGTAGCGCAGGACGGAATCAAATGGCAACTCCTTGTGTATTTGGGACTTCTATATTAACGTCTACCCAGTTTGGGTTGAGCTGGCTCGTTCGCGATAAAATAAACTTGAGGTTCTAACTGTGATTTCAATAATTTTGACTGTAATATTTCAGCATTTATTTAAAAAAAGAAACTACTATGTGAACAAAACCGGCGGTGGATATGCTGCTTGTAAGCTGTGACCTAATATTTTTGTGCAGAACCAAGATCCATAACTTATTGCGGCCCTCATTTCTATTCCATTTACCACAGGCTATTCCAGAAAAATACAAAAGAGGGGGTCTAGCTCCTATGCTAACCACCCGGTAAATTGAAACGAAAATGGGGTTCCGGGCAAGTTAATACTGTAAGTTAGTTTTTTGTTTTCTTTTTCTTCATTTTTTTATTTTTTTCCATTTTTTTTGAACAACTTTCTTTCATGATGTTTTGTTCATCTTGTTTCCTTTTCGGAAAAAGATGAAATATATGGTCAAAGTTATTGAACGCACATTAAAACAGGCACACCCTAAGATTTATATTCGTGAAAGAGGACGAGTATCTGGTGCGTCAATGCAAAAAAACATCTCAATCTTAATTCTGGTTGGATGAGCACCTGAAATCCCTTTTTATCGGGAAGTACAGAGCCATTGTTATTACCCATACACAGCTTAAAAGTAATTTGTAGTGGCTTTTCCTCTGCATACCGAGCGATTTACTGATATCAACAGTGCTATATTGCTCGAGTCAAATGCTGCATGGTGTACTCTCTGGTCACTGCAGATATTTTACTGAAAAGAAATGTGAGACATTTTATTCATTTTCAATCAAATGTGCAACTTTTGCACTTGACAAACCCCAGAGTATTGAAGATATCATTATACAATATTAACTGACAGAGAGAATCAGTTACTTCGGCCAAATCTCGTAACCACTGTCCTTATGCAAGCATCTTTTTCTCTCTTTGATCCCATGGAGTGTATTCAGTTGAACAAAGTTGTAGTCATTTACAGCTTTTAGTTTTCATCTCAACACACCTCTCCAAATGAATGCTTACCATCGACAATATCGCTTACTGACAGAATAAAAAATCATACTATAGATGAATGGAGCAACTGGCGGACATCTTGGGCTAACCGAACACAATAGCATCCCAGAGACACCTTTTTAACAGAAGTTGTATCCCGGTTGCACGTTTTAGAGACATGCCTCCCATAAGTCGCAATACAATGAGCTCAATGAAATAGCTTGATTCTGTAGTCTGTTATGGGCGCTTATTCCCACATTTTATGGGAACAAACCACCTACCACATGCTTGGACTCTTTTTGGATGACCAATAATGGCCGTCAGTGTCTCAATTACTAAGCCCAGGTTTTCAATCCATTGTATAGAGATCAGTGTTCGAAACCCTATAATGCGCGGTTCAGCAATCCACGTACTTTTCAATTAGCGCTTTCTTTGTATGAAGAAGAGTTTTTCCTAATTTTATTTTAAAAACTATTGGCGCCGTATTCTCTGACGATGTTTTACAATACACGGTGGTATGCCTACACTTGTGGTTAGCTAATCGCGCACAATTTTTAAAAACCGCAGATTAAATATTTTAACAAGTCTTTAGATTCAAAGAGTTTCTAATAGATCGGATGGCAAAACGTTACGTAATCTTTCGAAATTCACCGTCCCGCCTTTTTTGCCGACCACAAAGAAAACTAGAGTACCAACAATGAAAGCAATGGCTTTCTCCTCTTCCACATACTTTGGGTGCCGCCGTTGCCTATACCTCATCGGAGTGATACAAATTTATGTATGTGTTCGAGGTGACCAGAGTGTAACATCTGTACCTGGATCATTGTGCTCAGATAATTTTTTCTCATAATGCAATGCTCTCTTAGAGGTGAAAAGAATGTATTCATTTGCGGCGGTTTAATTTAAATCAAGATTACTGATGTGTCATTTCATCGTTGTGTAGCCCTGGGTAGGACAAAATTAACCACCCAATAGCACCCAACATCCAACAACTGATATTTTTGGCGATTGTTTGTATCGATTGACATTATGTGTGTATACAAGCACCACACTGATAATTATTTCCGTGTGCAATATTCAACATGCAGCGCCCAGCACGGCCGACTGTTTTGATGCGTTTCAACCCCCCTTGGTTTAGAACCACGCATATTTGAATGCCGTAATCATCCACCGAACTGCGACTTGTCTTCGCCCATTACATTACTGTGCGTGGTGAACAATATTTATATGTTAAACAATACCTTCCGTAGTTTTTAATGCTACGCAGGAAGTCAGCGGGTAAAATGTTCAAGAATGTGGGCGTAATTATGGAATGCGCTGAGAATGTTGGCGAACAATCACCGGGTTTTTTAAAACTTGTCTGTCGCTATACGGCATGCACCCAATAACTATAACAAATACCACAGCATAAAAATAAAAAAGCAAAGGAAAATGGACGAGAAGAAATCAACTGAGGCTCGGAAAGTAGATGAAAGAGAATAAACGAGGGAAGTGGTCTAACCTTCTTACCACAGTATCAACATAGCTGAAATAATCATGCATTTGATGAAAAGCGTGAAGTTAAACACGCCTTAACTACCTCCGGACCAAGTCTAAGGTTAAACGACGTTTTAACTGTTTTAACTATGTTCGGCTAAACTTTTAACAGCAATTTAAGGTTCACCATGCCTTTGAGAATTGCGTTTATTTAGCGGGCTTTTAAAATTGCGTTTAAACCTTCTTCTTCTTGCGTATGAGGCAGCAGCTAAATTGTGTTGTAAACGACGTTTGGAGCCAACTACTGTTTGAAGAATGGTTGGGGTTTGAGATATTTGTATCCACCTGGCGGACGAAATGTGGGCCACTCATTGAGAATGTGATCCGCAGTCTGTGATGGAGAACCTAATTGGCAGGCTGGCGATGGCCGGCCGCAGCCCCCTTCGGTGCATATTGCTATTGAAGCGAATCCGGTTTAAGGTGACCCATCCTTGCGTGGGAGATTGTCTGCCAGGTGGTAGTTCTGTCTTAGGTGACAGAGATGGAATCTGGTCTTGGAATGTTCTAGCCAGCAGTATTCCATGTCTGTAACAGATTTGAATGGGGAACTGGATAGTTTAGCAGCGTGTCGGCCAGAAAGGTCCGCGAGAGCGCAGTCTCTGTCTACCGAGTTGTGTGTTCTTTAGACGAGTGTTATGCACAGGTGCTTGTGTGTCCAGCGGGCCTTACCTAGTTTTGTGCGAGTGTGCTCCATCCGAAGTATTGAGAGTATTGAAAGATATAAATAGACAATATAACTGAAGCAGGAATCATTACTTCGCCGATATGCGTAACCAAAGTCCCCTTATGCAGCTCTTTTCTCTCTTTGATCCCCATTAGTGTATTCAGTTTACAAAGTTTGGCATTTACAGCTTTTAGTTTTCATTCAACCAAAGTCCTCTCCAATAATTTTACCACGCAATAATGCGCTTACTCGGACAGGAAAAAAATCAACTATAGTGATGGAGGCAACGGGCGGGCATCTGGGTCTACCGAACACAATGCATCCCATAGACACCTGTTTAACAGAATTTGTAATCCCGGGTGCACGTTTTAGAGACCTGCCATCCCATAAGCGCAAATACAAGAGCTCACTGAATTGCTGATTCTGTAGTCTGTTAGTCGCTTATAATCCACATTTTTCTGGGAACAAACCACCTGCTTGGGCTCTTTTGGATGACCAATAGGGCCGGCAGTGGCTTCAAGTACGAAGAGCACATTTTTTCAATCCATTGTGTAGAGATCAGTGTTCTAAACCCACTAATATGCGCGGGTTTTTCGACATAAGCAATCGACGTCTTTCAATTGTAGCTGCTTCTTTGTATGAAGAAGAGTTTCCTAATTTTTATTTTTGAAAACACTATTGGCCGTATCTCCAGACGATGTTTACAATAAACGGTGGTTATGCCTAAACACTGTGGTTAGCTAAGCGCACAATTTAAAAACCGCAGATTAAATAATTTTAACAAGTCCTTTAGATCAAAAGGTTCTATATAGAATAGAGAGGCAAAACGTTACGTAATCTTTAGAAAAGATCACGCTCGATGTTTGGCGCCCAAAAGAACCCTAGAGTACCAAACAATAGAAAGAAGGCTGATCCGCTCTTCCACCATACTGTGGGTGCGCTGTGCATATACACTAATGGTAGTGATACAAATTAAGGTATTTGTTAGAGGTTGGCAAGGTTGTTAAAAATAGTGTAACCTGGATCAGTGTATGCTCAGATTATCTTTGTTCTCATAATGCAATGCGCGCTTAGGGAAAAGGATTATTCATTGAGGCAAGGTTTATTTAAATCAAGATGACTGAATTTGTTGTCATTTCTTCGTTGTGAGCCATGGGTTTTAGGACAAAAATGTAAGCCCACTCAATAGCACCAAACATCCAACAATCTGATATTTTGGCGGATTGTGTGGTATTTCGAATTGACATTGTGGTATAACAAGCACACACACTGATAATTATTCCGTGCAATATTCCAAATGTCAGCGCCCAGCACGGACGACTGGTTTTGAATGCGTTTCACCCCCATTGGTTTAGATAACCACGATATTGGAAGCCGTAAATACCATCCACCGAACTGCGACTTGTCTTCGCCCATCATTACGGGCGTGTGACAAATATTTATATGTGGAAAACAATTACCTTCCGTAGTTTTAAATGCTAACACGGAAATCCAGGGTAAAATTCACGAAATGGGCGGTGCGTTAATATGCAAGGCGACTGTAGAATCTTGTTGGAGAAACATCACCGGGCCTATTTAAAACTGATTGTCGCTATAGTGCACCCATATATAACAATTACACACGAGCCTAAAAATTAAGCCAAAGGAAAAATGGAACGCGAAGAGAAATCATACTGAGGACTCGCAAAAGTAAATAAGAGGAATAAACGAGGGGAAGTGGTCTAATGGAAGTGGTTTCTAAACCCGCTTACCACGAGTATCAATAGCTGATGAAAATATCATGCATTTGATGAAAGAGTGAATTTGAAAACGCTGATTTAAACTACCCACGGACCAAGTCTAAGTTTAACGACGTTTTACGGGACATGTTAAACGATGTTCGGCTAAAATTGAAACAGGCATTTTGTTAACCATGCTTTGAGAATTGCGTTTATTTTAGCGGGCGTTTAACACTTGCCGATTAACCTTTTCTTCTTGGGTTTATGAGGCAAGCAGATAAAGGGGTTGTACACGTTGGTATGCCAATCACCGGTTGAATGGTGGAGGTTTGAGAATTTGTATCAACGGCGGACGAAAGGTAGGGCATTCATTGAGAATGTGGATCCGCTCGTGATGGAGAACAACATTGGCAGGCTGGCGATGGTCGCACACCATCGGTGCATTATGCTAGTGAAGCGAATCCGGGTTTAGTTTAGTGCCCATTCCTTGGGGGAGATTGCTGCCAGGTGGATGTCTTGTATTAGGTGAAATAGAGAGTTGATATGGTTTTGGAATGTCTCGCCAGGCAGTATTCCAGGTCTGTTTAAGATGTTGATGGGGAAATGTGAGAGTTTAGCAGCTGTTTGTCGGCAGAAAGGTCGGCTCGGTATGAGCGCCAGCTCTGGTACCGAGTGGGTGATTCTTGTACAGTGTAGAAGCGGTGCTTGTTGTCAGCGGGCCTTATTCACTAGTGTGTGCGAGTGGTGCTCCCTCCGAAGTGCTGAAAGGTGCAATGCCTGTAGCACTGGTTAGAAAATTCAGATGGATTGGGGCGGAGGCAGCCCGGTAGTGGTTCTCAAGGTCTCGTGAGTACCATGTCAAGCTTCTTTGTGTGAGAGTTGTTGCACCATGCTTGGGTGGCATATTCAGCAGTGTTGTAGACCAGAGCCAAGGGAGTGGTGCGTAGGGTCGTTGGTGTGGCACCCCATGAGATCCAGCAAGTCTGCAACAGAGGAGGTTATTCCTCGAAGATACCTGGGCGCATACGGACCTCAAAGTTGAGCCGTACGTAAGCTGACGGTCAAGCTTCACTCCCAAGTAGGTTGGTGTAGGATGTATGGCAGAGGCACTCCTGCGGTGATTTTTGAGCTGGCAATGAGCCTCGTTGGTGATGTGAGGTGGACGACAAGGAAGGTAGTAGCGGTGGTTTTGGCTTCGCTCAGCTTCGGTTCCAGGTCTTGAGATATGCTGCAAGTAGGGCCATGTCTGTAGTTTTCTTTTATAAGGTGTCAACAAGTCATTAGTAATGGCTTGTGGTGTGTGGATTTATTCAACTGAGTAAGCTGAGCCGGGCGGTGTATGTATATATGATACGGACGCTCATCACCACGGCCCGCGTTTTTGAGATGGGGCGGATTGGCACCGTCAGGGGTGTACACCTACTCTTATTCGACACTGACCTGCGCTTGACATGTACAGGGTTACTCCTGTAACGGGACCGTAAGGCTCTTCTTAAACGTCCTGAAGGACGGGATGCTCTTTAATGATTTATTTGCCAATTCCAAGTGAACCATGGAGGGAGCAGTATTTGTTATTTAATCAATAGCTGTAAATACAGATCAAATAATAATTGAGCCAACAGAGTAAAATCTCAGCAAGGATCCCCCACCGGGATTCGAACCGGGAGTTTTGTTTGGTAATTTGCGCCAAAGGCAAGATACCCTAACAATAGACAACGATTCTCAATGTCTGTTAGGAAGTGTGCTTCTAATTCTGCCATTGCTGTCGAGTGGAGGAGGGCAAGATCGTCGGCATAGACATATTGTCTAGATGTTGTTGCGGTATATCGCTGATATACAAGTGAACAGCATAGGAGCCAATACAGATCTTGGTACACCGTTCCTCAGAAGACGCACAGACGATACTTGCCCATCCCCTGTGTTAATGGAATAAAGCACGGTTTTGCAAGAATGTACATATGAAGTGTAAAAGGTGACGACCGATCCGGATGGTCCTGAGAAGCTCGAGTGTTAAGCCCTGGTGCTACACGGTATCATACGCTGCAGTAAGGTCCATCATGATGACGCCTGCTTTACGGCGCTTTTCAAAGTTTCCTCCAATATCATTGTGATTTTACAATTCGGGGGACAGTGCTCGGCCACGGCGAAAATCTGATGTTCGTCCGGCAGATGGGGGTTCGACAACTGGCTCCAGCCGGGCCAGGATCATCCTCTCAAGGAGTTAAGAGGAAACACACAGTAGTTATATTGGGCTGGGTGAAGGGTGGTAGTTCTTGAGGTTGTCAATTCAGGCTTGTTTGGTTTGGGTGAGGACGATGTGTAGCTCTCCTCCCACCCAGGGGGGGATCCTTGGGTAAGGACTGGTTGTATGAAGGCAACATGTGTAGAACTCCTGGAGCAATTCAAGACATCGTGGGCCCCAGTGCATCAGGAAATCTGTGGTATTTATCAGGGACCGGGCTTTCCACTCTTTAGTTGGCTGATGGCAGAGGTTAGGGTAAGCTCAATCTAGTGCGAAGAGTGAAAGCGACCCGTCCACGCCGGGTGCTCGACGGAAGTTTTGGGAATCTCTTTTTGAGTAGTAGAGCGCGTGTGAGCTTATCAATGTCTTGGCAACGACCATTTGCGAGAGTTGCTAGCAATGAGTTGGCAGTCACTTGGACATTTCGATGGTTGGAAAAATATGCCGGTGAGGCGATGTTTTATAGTCTTCCAGGCCGCCTGATGGAGGGGTGAAGTCGACCTGGACCATTTCCCCGCGCTCGCGGCGTTTCCTGTCCAAGCAGTTCGCCAGGTTCTGAAGCCTTGGATGAAGCTTCTTCCCGGGTTGCAGGAATTCAGGGAAGTCTTGTTACCAGAGTATTCACATTCATCATTCCAGGGGGAGGTTAACGGCGACGGCGAAACAGGGATTAAAAAAGACAAACCATCAAACACCCAAATAAGCGTTATTACGTCACTAAAGTCAGCATCTCACAGGCCTTGACTATGCAGATGATCAGCTTCACAAGCGATCTGATATGTGATATCAAGATATACTAAATCATTGAGAATGCTGAGACAGAGTCGGTCTACATTAAAGGCCAAGAGAGTAATTTATTGATGTCCAATTTTGCTTGATAATGTGAGAAAATATCTCCTATTTCTTGCCTCCCTAGCTTCACCTGTCCCTATCTATGTACTTCAATTTTCAGTTATCATGCGAACTAGATAACGTGTCAGGTTTATTCTCAGCGTTCTAAATTTAAACATTATAGATCATTGACGGCGCTACCTATATTTTTAATACGGTTGTGTGTACCATTGTGCATGTACATCGCTTGTGTATTCAGCGTTTAACCGGATCCTGCGTGATTGCTTTGGGGGAAGTTTTTTGTTTTTGTTTTTTTGAAAAGTGTTTTTTTTAAGTATTACAAAATAACGTTTTGAGAAGTCTTTATAGATATAAGGAACATATTATCGTTATCAATCCATCTTGGCGCATTGTTTTAAAAAAAATTTGCCTTACCGATGCCATAACGTGTCGTAAATTCCACCAGCTTTGCATTATTTTACATCTTCTGTTTTAACTCTTAACGTCAGTTAGCAACCGTAGCTTTCCCAGATCCGGGCTTAAATCTATAAACCAGGCGTTTTCCTTGCCTATAATACATGTAATTTACAAAAATCAAAATTTTTTTTGAGAAAATTAATTGATAAGACAATCTTTTCTTGCAGTTTAAAAGTTATTTCTATACTTTTATGCCCGAATATAAAGTTGGACCCTAATACCTAATGATTATACAGAGGTATGAAAAATAGGGCTTAAATAATCTAAGTCAAATAATAAATAAAATCCTTCTAATAAGCTTGTCTTGGACAGAATATGCTTAGCCTTTTTAAAAAGAACTTGTTTCTTCCCAGTAAAGATCTGCACAGAATAATGACAGGACAGAGTTTCAACTTTGTCATTTTCGTTTCAGTTATACTATTTGTGGTACTCCACATTTAAAAGTCTGACTAAGAGATTTCGTAAATATTTATGTTTGTGTAATAATGAAAATAGTCAACTAGAACTAAAGATGGTAAACCTAAAATGAAACAATTCCTGAAAGATTGAGATGAATCGGATTTTTCGTGTTTGATGCAGTTTAAAACATTATGTGTAGTGTTACGCCCCATAGGAGTACTGTGTATAACAAAAATTCCGGGGATCTGGAATTTTGATAAAAAGTTGTGAGTTTTTATATGAAGGAAAATTCGATTCAGCTTGCAATTCACACGAGTGACTAGTATATGGACAGGCATATGTACATGCAAAAAAACACGAATTTTTTGGAAAATTGAGGGAGCCCTCCCAGGAAATCTCTGAGTGGCCTTTGAAATGTTCCATCTTAAACGTATAACAATAACAACAAAACAAAAACAGCAAACAAAAACAAATACAGAGAATACCAAACATGACACTTTTCTTGTGCCGATATACCTTCATCATCAACATTTGTGTTTGCATTTGGTTGTGTTTGGAAAATGCTTGTGGGCAAACGATAGCGTAAATAATAAACATGGCGGCTTCGTTAAATCGTCTACTGCTTCGAAAGGTAAGCATGAAAATGGGATTTTCTTCGGAAGGAATACTCCCAATGACCATGAAAACCACCTGGTACGTCATATTTAGGGATATTTCATAATATATGTGTCGATAGATTCATACCAATAAATCCCTTTAAATTAGAGACTATGAATTATCAATACAAGCAATGATCACAACAAGGGCTAGTCACAGCAACATTACTTAAACCATCCTATTTGGATTTGGCTGACTCCGGTGAAGTGGTACGCCGAAATCGACAACATCGTCTCAAGAATTGTGGAAAATCGCAACAGCCAGATGCATCGTCAACCAGTGAAAGTGACAATATGCCACCTGGTGAAGAAGGTTCACGTCAGTCTGCAAGCTAAGATGGCATGTAGTTCAACAGCAACCGCCTTGGCTTGCTACCTACGCCGTCACATAATTTATGACGATTGGCGACCACTTCTGCACAGTTTATAACTATCTTCCTCCATACAGTTCTGTCTTGAGTAATTTTGTTTGTATGTACCAGTAGCCTTTCCACTCTTTGATGTTGTCAAACCGTTGTTTCTTCTGTATTCCTCTCTTGCGTTTTCCTTCTACTTTCCCTTCGATGATTTAAATTGCAGGGCGAGAGGGCTACCACTGCCTCGGTGCCCAAAATAACTCCATTTGAGTTTTATCACATTACCAAGCAGCTGTCTTTTTACGCCAAGTGGCTCAAGGATGATCTCTTCCCCTTCCAGCTTACATTAAGCATGCGCCTCCATAGACCCATTGCTGCAATGATCCTACTTTCATCAGCCTTCAGAAGCGTCCAGCTTTCAGCACCATAGAGGAGCACACTCCAACCCAGTGTTCTGACCAATTGTCAGCAACCACCAAACCAAGCCAAATCAAAACTGTTATAACTACCAGAAGTGAATGAGTCATCGAGCCACCAAAGCGATATGATGATATGTAAATTTCATATGGCAATTTTCACTTTTAGGCAAAATTTAGTGTTTGCCCCAAATTTTAATACTTTTAATGTTCATATTTTTTAATGTGTTAGGTAAATTTGGAGATTGCCGAAGTGGCAATTTCGTTATAGTTATTTAAAGGCAAAGAATTAAGAAATTGCTAATACGTATGGCTATGTTAGTTTGTGTCTAAAGAAAACATGCCAAAATATTTATAAATAACAGCATAATTTAATGCATTCTAAAAAGGACCAAAATATTGTCCTTTGAAATTGCAGGTGATAGGGTCAGAATAATACCCTGGCAATAATTATATAAAATTGGGTTATGGCAGTCTACCCATACCCATTACAAGTACATCACAACATTATTTGCAAAAATACTTCTTTAGACACAATGTAATGTTGGCGCATAACAAGCGTACAATCAAAATTGACAAGAACTGAACAATAATGCATCTCTAGACTAATGGCAGAAAACTGAACTCAAATGTTCACATAACACGATCAAACGCAGAAAGTGAATCATGAACATTTTAACTTTTAAACGTGAGAAGATGTATCGATAGCAAGCACCATTAACTTTTAGGTTACAGCGCTCTTTACATCTGTACTGAATTAAGGATTACTGTCTAGAAACGCTAGAAGTTCCATTGTTTTCCAATATCGTCGCCTAACGACAAACACAGTAATAAAGATGTAAAGTCCTGGCGAAGACCCACCTATGTTATAAAAATGAAACTTTCTTGGGTTCACAGTTTATTATCGAAATACCCTTGGGAGAGCGTGGCCTAGCGGTTAGGGTGCTTGCCTGTGGCGCAAATTTACCAACAAATTCCCGGGTTCGAATCCCGGTAGGGTACGTCACTTGCTGGGATTTATTCGAGTACTATCAATTCTGGATTTGATTTGTACACCAGCTATAGATTAAATACAGAATACCGCTCTCCTCCATGGTTCATTTGGAATAGCCAAATGGAGCATGAAAGCATCCCGTCCTTCGGCGTGGATGTTAAGCCGTCGGTCCCGTGTAAACGAGAGTCCGAAACATGTAATCGCAGTCAGTGTCGAATAAGAGTAGGGTGAAAACTCCCGACTGTTCCCAATCCACCCAGCCTCAAAGTGGGCCATGTTAGGAGTCGTTCCGTATCATGATGGATACACGCGGCCCCGGATCAGCATGCTTAGTTGAATACATCCTGACACCACCACAAATCGCTAGCTACCAATGACTTGTGGATACGCTAAGAAGAAGATTCCAAATACCGAATCAAATAGGGCATATTTGAGTCGGTATTCTTACCAACTATGGTGTCCCAGACAAGACTTGTCAAAGCAATTGCCATCATGTATGATAACCCATCTTGCTTTGTGCAGACCATGAATGAGCCCACAAAGGAGTTCGTAACAAATACTGCAATCTCCTGCTCCCTATCTCTTTGTGATCGTGGTCGATTACATCCTCAGACAGAGTCTTGACATTATGAACGACTCACCATCAAACACAAATAAGCGTTCTATACGTCACTAAAGCCAGCATCTCACAGAAATTGACTATGCAGATGATCAAGCTCTAACAACCGATCTGATATGTGATCTCAAGATCTACTAAAATCACTTGAGAATGCTGCAGACAGAGTCGGTCTACATCTAAATGCCAAGAAGAGTAATTCTATTGTGTTCCCTTTTCTTGATAAATTTGAGAAAATATCTCATATTTTTGTCATCCCTAGCTTCACCTGTCCCTATCTATGTACTTCAATTTTAAGTTATCATGCGAAATATGATAACTGTGTCAGGTATTATTCTTACAGCGTCTAAATTTAAAAATATAGATTCATTTTGACGGCGCCTACATACATTTTTAATACGGTTGTGTGTACCATTGTGCATGTACATCGCTTGTGTATTCAGCGTTCTACAGTATCCTGCGTGATGCTTTGGGGGAGTATTTTTGTTTTTGTTTTTTGAAAAAGGCACGTCTTTATTACAAAATAACGTTTTTGAGAAGTCTTTATAAGATAAGGAACATATTATCGTTATCAATACATTTTGCTTCATTTGTTTTAAAAAAATTGCCTTACCGATGCCATAACTTTGTCGTAAATTCCACCAGCTTTGCATATTTTTAATCTTTATGTTTTAAATCTTTAACGCTCAGTTAGCAACGTAGCTTTCCCAGATCCGGGCTAAAAATACTATAAACCAGGCCGTTTCCTTGCATATAATACATTTAATTTACAATTTTTTTGAGAAAATAATTGATTATAGACGAATCTTTTCTTGCTTTAAAATGTTAATTTCTATACTTTATTGCCCGAAATATAAAGTTTGACCCTAATACAAATGCTATTATACAGAGGTATGAAAAATAGGGGCTTAAATAATCTAAGTCAAATAATAAAATCCTTATAATACAGCTCTGTCTTGGAAGAATATGCTACCTTTTAAAAAGAACTTGTTTCTTCCAAGTAAAGATCCTGCACAGATATAATGACATGGACAGAGTTTCAACTTTTTCATTTTCGTTTCAGTAATTTTTTTTGTTACGCACATTTAAAGTCTGACTCAGAGATTTCGAATATTATTTTTTTTGTGTAATAATGAAAAATAGTCAACTAGAACTAAAGATGGTAACCTAAAATGCACAATTCCGAAATTTGAGATGAATCGGATTTTTCGTTTTGATGCAGTAAACATTTATGTGTAGTGTTACGCCCCATAGGATACTGTGTATAACAAAAATTCCGGATCCGGAATTTTATAACAAAGTTGTGATTTTTTATATGAAGGAATTCGATTTAAGCTTAGCAATTTCACACAGTGATTAGTATATGGACAAGCATTATGTACATGCAAAAAACACGATTTTTTTGGAAATTGAGGGCGCCCTCCTCAGGAAATCTCTGAGTCGGCCTTTAAAATTGTCCATCTAAAAGTATAACAATAACAACAAAACAACAACAGCAACAAAACAAATACAAAATACAAACATTGCACTTTTACTTGTGCGATATTACCTCATCATCAACATTGTGTTTTGATGTTGTTTGTTTGAAAATGCATGTTGGAAAAATATAAAGCATAGATAGCCTAACCAAAATATCACTTGCATTTTGTGACACATGCACATGGACATGTCTTAAACAAAGAAATCATAACATGTGCCTGCTTTAAGACAAAATATAAAACGCCTACTTTGAAGCTGGTTTTGAGAAGTCAATAAGTCATGTCTGAAGGCAAGGCTTTCTTTTGTGCCTTGCCAAGACGTGTAGTCATATCTCGAACTTTCACTTTGTAAATCTACACGATGTCGGTTTTCATGTATTTAAGATATTATCGTAAGATTTTATATAGAGCGTAAGGAGTAAACATTTATTTAGGCCCTTTCTATATGTATGTCCTTTACGAAATGCTAAAAAATGAAGGGAAGAGGTTGTCATCGGGTCATTTATTCAATTCTTATCTGCTTATTACGGATTTCTTCGTTACATGGTCTATTGTTAATGCATACATGCCTTTAACCTCCATGAATTTTAGGCGTACGTATGTCGAATGTCTCTTTGCATTATCTAAGATTTAATATAGAGCTTGAAAGTTAACTTTATTTAGGCCCTTTCTATATTTATGTCCTTTACGAAATGCTACAAATGAAGGGAAGATGTTGTCATCGGGCATTTATTCAATTCTTATACGGATTTCTTCGATTACATGTAGTTATAGCGGTCTATTATTAATGCATACATGCCTTTAACATCATCCGAATTCTTTCCCTTCCATAGAATTGTAGGCGTACGTTTGTCGAATGTATCTTTGAAACTTACTGTGTATATCTAACACAAGGTTAATGGGTCTTGCGTGTTAATGGCTTGTACCCAGAGGAAGTTATAAAGGTCCCATAGCACGGTTTATGTTAGATATAAAACATAGCAAAATTTTAAGAAGTGTTTTTTGTGTAACCGTTGTTGCTAAGCATTGGTAATGGTATCCATGGAGATATCTATTTCTTTTTCGAAATGGGGACGATTCTGCAACTGTATCCGGATCAATTATCTAATATCCATATCTTACCATTCAAGAGTTTTATTTTCATTCATTAGAATACAAAATACAACACAAATTAAGAAAACAAAAGACGAATGATTACACTTATCTTACTTAAGTAGGCCTTATGGCCCGAATGCAAAATGACCAGAATTACTTACATTACCTAAACACTAACGAAAATGGGAATATTGAGACTGAACAATCTAGGATACCAACTGAAAGCTTAAACAAAAAAATCATGAAGACTCTCTATCTCCTTACGTCTCTAGAGGAAAATGACTACCAACCTGACGAGCACCGCAAAAAAAAAAAAAAAAAAAAAAAACGCTCCACGGAGGTATGGTATTTTTGGTGTTAGATCTTGGAGGTCAATTTTCTCCCTAAACACAAGGCGGGTCCGCTCCCGTGATTTTTTTTTGAAAGTGGCAAAAATGGCATGTAGTGATTTAAAATATAGAGAATCATACTAGATGCGAACAGATGCTTAATTTTGGGTTACTGTATGTTGGCAAACGAAACGAAACAGAACTCCATTGGATTACACCCTCTTATTGCGTTTCCCGTTATGCATGCATGACGGAATAAAGCGTATAATCCAATGGTAGTTTTTGTTGTCGTTTCTTTCCGTTTCCCGCAAAATACAGTAAGCCCTTAATTTTGATCTGTATCCTAAAATGATTCTGTTTGAATTTAGATTGTTTTCCCTTCTTATCCAGTAGGTTACAGTGGATTGTATGAATGCCCTAATGTTTTGAATCATACTGGTGTTTTTTCATTTTTCGTACTTGGACCCAACACTGTTAAAAATGTTCCTAAGGTTTACCAGACTTACCTTTTTAAATTAGGTAAAGCCCAATGATCATAATCTTTCAATCTTTATTACCTATACCTAACGAAAATTACAAGGTGGAAGCAGAAAAATGTAAATAAACAGTGGCTAAAAATAATACTAACATTTTGAAAAAAAGTAGTATTTATACGCTGACCGTTTGTTATATTTTCCTAATATTTAGCGTTCTTTTTACTGCTTGTTTTTAAATGTCGAATATGGAACGATGAAAATCGTTTTACAATAAAATGCGTTAAAAAACGTTACAATTAACGTCATTAAAAAATGCAAAATTAAAAAAAAAAAAAAAAAACAAAAAGAGTTTTAAAAACTCTTCCCCCTTTTTGTATTATTTTAGTTTAATTTTGAACAAGTAGTACACACACATATATTATTATATACTTTTAATTTTTAGCAACTGCTATCAGTAAAATCATGTAGTGTAGTGGTAATTTTAGGACTTGTAATCTTAAGGCCAGGTTCGATCTATATAAGGTCATGTAATTAAGTTTATTCACATTATGATTAAGTAATTGGTGACATTCTACATGTGTAAATTACCATATAAAACAGTGTATAAACTGGTTTAAATATTTTTTTTTTTCACGTTTTCCCTTTGTTATTGCCTTTTCTCAAATTGGGTTTGCCTGAAATAAAACTTTTTTACAACCATGTGGGTAACGTACAATACAAGCTTTTGTAGGATGCCATAAGCTACCAACGTGGAAAATTTGTCCAGAGGAATTGTAATATAACGTTTTAATTGTTGTTAAAGAAGTCCAAAATCACCAATAATACGTTGAAGCTGAGATTTTACGCCGTTTTATTTTACGTTCCCTGCAATGGTTTCGGGTACTTTTTACGGCTCCAGTTATTTTACTTTCTTGCACGTTGAGTCCCACTGCCAGTCAATCCCTGTTTTTTTTTTTTTAATTTATAAAATTATAGCATTTGTTCTAAACCTGCATCCAGGAATGAGTGGAACTTAAAATGGTATCCTTGTTTTTTTTTTGGTTTTTGTTTTATAAACATTCTATATAGAGATTTTTTTATTCATTAGCATACAAATATCACACAAATTAAGAAATCAAACAGCGAATAGAACAGAAAATTGAAAATGACCAGAATTACTTACATCTGTATGCTAAAAATGATTCTGTTGATTAAGATTTTTATGTCCTTGTTATCCAGTAGTTCCAGTGGATTGTCCTGAAGCCATAATGGTTTTGAATTCAACTGTTTTTCATTTTTCGTACTTGGTCACCATAAAGCTTCACGACGTAGACTTCAGTCACCACCTAACTTAATGACGTGTAACATAAGGAAGTGTACATGGTGAAACCGGCAGATCATTGAAAAAAGGAGAACCGACGAGCACCATAAAGCGACTCCGATTGGCAAACCCACAAAATCGCTGGCATCGCCGATTAATGTGGAACGACCTACATACTGGAAACAGGAGTAAAATTCTGGACAATAACGTAATTGGAACTGGAAAGAAACCTCATGGAAGCTTTGTCAATCAGTCCTACCCCTAACAACTTCCATAAGGACAATGAGCGGAAATTCACTCCTGAATGGCTCAAAGGATGCCTCTTGACCAATGACCGAAACTGCTTTACGGGGTATCCTTTGATCATATCTTATTGTTGTTGTTTGAACATCTCTTATACTCCTCAGAGGAATTGCTCCACCAGATATCTGTCGTAGTGTAGCGAGTATGCAAGAGCGTAGCTGCCAAGTATCTAATGTGAAGCACCGTATGTCCGGACAGAGACCTGCCGCCAACCGCCTTAAATCCAGAAATAGTTTCTTAAGCAAAGGCCAACGTCTTGAATCAGTCTCCAAGGAGTTTAAGAGAGTCGCATTGTGGAAAGAAAGACTTGCTATAAACCAAGTAACATCTATTGGTATTGACCTGGTGAGCATCTTCCACCTAGAGCTGACTCCTCATAGGTTGAATGGCGATGCCTCAACAGATTGAGAACCAGAACTGGCCGATATAAGGTTTCCTTGCAGAAGTGGGGCTACCTGGAGGCAGACCAGTGTGGAACAGCACCACAGACAATGGAACATCTCTTGGTCTGCCCACTGTTGGAGCAACAATACACAGACAAGGACCTTGCGGAATTCAGTGAAGCAGCCAGACGTTGTACCCATCTCTGGCTGGATCATATTTGAGAACAATTCTGTTTAGACAGGATAAGACGATTCTCTCCCCCCCCCTTTACTGGTTTATATAAGGTACAACATCATGACTGTTTAGATTGCTCTGATGATGGCATTCGCTAGAGTGTCGAAAACTCAGCCTTCCAATTTGGATTCTCACGTTTACATATAAAGCAGACGACATCATCGATAATAGGAACGCCAGTGGCATTACTTCCGGTATTTAACGTGATATTAACCCCCATATGACGTCACAAAATTTCAAATCCAAGCGCTCAGATTTACGAGTGCGAGTCCTCGACGAAAAACAACAAAATTGAATGAAATTAAAATTTCTGGTTACATTATAGTAACTGGGCACGTAAATAAGATACAATATTTTAAATTAAAGTACAAGTGCAAGTACAAGTTATGAACCCCGTAAGAAAAACACGCTGATGGTACGTAATATTTTGGGACATAAGTCACAGACACGAAGTACAATAAAGTTCATATCTACGTCTTTGAAAGTCGACCACCGTCAGAAATTACTACAACATTAGATATTGACTTACTTAACTTGTCTGAAATTTTCACTGAATTTGACTGTTTAATACGCTAGATTGATTTTGTTATATTCTCAGGCACATGTGTGACAGTGACATGCAAATGGACACGAACACTCTTCACTCATATTGTTAGTAACTCATGTTTCAATGAAGTTTCGTCATTACTTTTTAAGGAACAAAAATATTATTTTTTAAGTTTTTAATTATTTTTAAAGTCAACTTATACCGAGCTATATTGATTTTTTAACTGACAGAAATGCCATATTAAACGGTGTCAGTTGAAGGAATAATGCGAAGTCGCAGGGAATCCCCATCGGGCTGACAGTGTAGGTTCAAATTTTACATCATGCTTGAAATTCTTCTCTGTTGACTGGGAATAACCATATGTATGATTGTTAACAAGAATAGGACGAATGGGCTTAAAATTGAGAAAATACCAGTAATGCACCTACCTTACAGTCCTAAGGATTATTTCTGCTATGTACGAAATTTTCCACTGCATGGCACTGGTTGAATTGTTAGCTACGGTTTAGTGTAAGTTGTTAAAATGCTCATTCGCAGGTACTTGAAAAATATAAACATTAAATGAAAACTCTGCTGGAATTTCACAGTTTGATTGTGACTAAATTGTTTTATATCAACGATGGAGAAAACCGATTGATAAATTGATATTTATAAACAAGATATACATATTTTAAAAGACTCATTGTGTAGTCTATGGGAATAATTGGCCCTCGCAATTAACATTACTGAAGAAAATCGCGCGCAAAAATATCGTCCCTCGTTCAAACCTTTAAGTTCGAACCTTTAAAAATTGACCTTTTATCGGCTATATGCGTCGTTAGCGTTCCTACTGCAATGATAAATCTCACCTAGTGGGAGATCACACACAACTTTGTCTCGCGAGCCTCATTAAAGGTGCATTTCGTGATTCTAGCACCTTCTGTTTTATTCATTGTTCACTAGATATCCCTGAGAAAAGCTTATTCCCAAAATTTGAGTTGATTCCGATCTTGCGTTTTTTTGTTATGAGCATTGCTTGTGTCCCACGGTCCCCTAGGCCACTGTGCTGTAAAAATCTCAACTTTTTTAGGTAAGTAGGGGGGACGAGGCTGTGGATCACGAAATGCCCCTTTAACGACCTGCTTGCCGCCTGTCATAAAAACGGTAATTAAAAGCCAATCTAAGCGTATCCGTTAACAGTTTTGCAAAATGATGTTGCTGTTCGCTTCAAATATTTATACTCATTTTGACAATATTTTGTCTTGCACTTTGCACATTTCTGTTAGTTTTTTTAAATGGAAAAACATTGCGTCTAGTAATATTTTGAAACAGAAATAGGCCTTCAAGAATCACACGCGTGTGTGGTGTGTCCTCCGCCATACGGCACACTTAACTCAAATCCGTTTGTTCAACATGTATGAAGATAGTAATATACCTGCATATAATTAAAAAAAATATAAATAAAATTAATATACTAACAGCAACATTTTTAAATGGTAAAAAGCGACAAAATTCGTTGTGTAATTTTAGAAAAAAATACAATGAATAAATATAATTTCTTTGCATTCCAATTATATCAACCGCACACGTTTTCCAAGGAATGTAGACTATGGACATATTTTTTTCCACATGAGTAGGTCTGTTATTTTGGACCGGAACTTACCGTACTATATATTAGTAGATTAGAACTTGACGTACATGTGTCAGTAGTTCATAGATTCGATAAACCTGTCTCTCGGTCACTACTTCAAATACTGAAAATTAGTCTTTAATAGGAAATATGGCGAAGTACACAGGTGGTTGGTTTACTGGCCTATTTCTAATGGCGTTATGGGGTTTGCACCAGTGCAACGTTCCCGTGCCGAAGCGTCCGCCTGGATTCGTCTACAGAGAGGCTGAAGTCAACGCCATGGCGCCCATCCAGATGGAGGCGTACATTGATCTTTTATGCAGCGAAGCCAAAGCAGCTTTCCCTGTATTACTGAAACTTGCTGATCTGTATGGCCCTGACAAGCTACGACTGTCAATGGTGATGTTCCCTCTGCCTTATCATCCACATGCCTTCTGGGCCTCGGCGGTGAGTATTACGATACAATACGCCACAATACAGGCCTCTGTGAATATGAAAATGAAATATTATAGTGAGATTTTAACTACTTAGTTCTACAGATAGACAAGGATGGTTTATTTTATTAATCTTTTCCTGGAAATGGCCAGTGCACACAAGTGTTGAAAAAAATCCATGTGAACTTGGCCGGATTCAAACCGGCAACCTCCGTATTACCAACACGGCGCTCTTGCCAATTGAGCTAATAAGCCAGGGTTGGTAGATGAGCGATAGATTTCAATCTATAGGTATTTAAAAGTCCGAGAGGTGTCCATCGCTTTCTTAGCGGATAGCATCAGAACGCTGTATTTTGACATATACGAAATTCACATTAGTTTGAAATTTTTGTACTTAGTTCTCCAGGCAGGCAGATTTTTTAGTAATCTTTTCCTGGAAAAGAAGATCTGTCAAGAAAAGGTTATTTTCAAAATATCAGTTGAATCTGACGGCGCATTTTGTATTGATGTTATGAACGAGTGTTCGTATAACGTTTACCTATAGGCCACTGAATTTTAATTTCTGAAGGACAGATGCAGGCGCTTAACCAGACCTGAGCTTTCCCGATTTCTCCGGCGCCAATTTTTCCGGTCGCTGCGCCCGCCGGGTAGACCCATATTTTTTCCAGTCGGTTTGCAATTCTAAATCACCTATTGCGCTGGGCGCCCGCATAGACTCATTATATCCTTCTCCTTCCCTTTTCCCTTCTCCTCTCCCTCCTTCCCCTTTTCTTCTCTCTTTTCCCTTCCCTTTCCTTCGCTTTCTCCCTCTCCTTTTCTCCCCTTCTTCTCGTCCCCATTTTCCGCTTCTCCGACCCCATTTTAGTTGTCCTTTGTCTGTCCCATGCCCCCCGCTGGTTACGCCACTGGAACAGAAAATACAAAATTGCGAATTTCTCTTGGAGGAGATCGAACACAAACGTACGATTAGGCACATACTATACTTGGGCCAACGGATATAAAAAAATGAAAGAGCAACTTAAGAATATTATGTAAAAAGTTGTCAGAACTTAAGGAGACACTTCCACATTTGAAAAATATTGCGCCCTCTAAGAGTTTTAAAAATTTTGCATTGTTATAAAGCTTTTTCTACATTAGCCCTAACCTGAAATTATTAAGCCTAAATCTGTGCGCGATGGGTAAACGGAACGATTTTATAATTAAAGTCGCCGGTGACATTAATTCAGCAGACGACGCGGAAATGACGTGTAACACAAGAAAACACACGCCAGAATTGATTCTCACGGCATGTACCTTGCTCGACTGGTCTATGACCTTTGTGGTTTTAATATCAATGAGTACTAATCTATGATACTCATGTAATAAGCTGTAATAGACACATTTGGTCATTAAAGTTGCGGCAAACTTAAAAGTTAACCTACAAATTACCTGGATGTCTTTAGCCTCTTATTAATGTCCCTATCTGCTTTTGGGTATGTTATTTTTAATGTGTAAAACATATCTCTATTCTTCCAATGGCCTATTTGCGAGCAAATTGAAGAAAATTGTAATATTTTCTGAAAATGTGCCAGTGCCGCTTTAAGGACTCACATAAGTTAAAATAGCGCCGCTTAGATTACATTGTTTGTTTTATGTATTGTTTGTTTATAAATAATGATCCCATTGACTCTCTATCATTGCAGGTTACTTTCTTTGTGAACAACAAGAAACCTGATAGCACATACGATTTCATTGAGGCGGTATATGCCAAATATGATCAAATTTCAACATCGGCTACAATGAATTCCAGCAGTAATGCTATGATAGAGTAAGTTGAGTTTAGCAAATGTTAAAAAGAACTAAATAATGGCAAGGCCGCGATGTAATCCGTTATATTAACACTTATTGAGCAAGCAAGATCCCTAGTACTGATGGGTGTCCATGGAACGAACCTGAAAATGCCTGAGGAGAGCATGGCGCACTGGTTAGGGTATTCGCCTTTGGTGCAGAAGGTCCCCGGTTCGAGCCCCGGCGGGGCCACTTGCTGGGATTTAATTGGGTACTAAATTCTGGACTTGATTTGTAAGAACTATTGATTAAAACTGGAATTCCGCTCTCCCCATGGTTCATTTGAACTTGGGCAAACGAACCATAAATACCCCGTCCTTCGAAGGGGACGTTAAGCCGTCGGTCCCATATACATGGAGAATCACGCCTGTATATGTAATCGCAGCCAGTGTCGATAAGAGTAGGGTGAAAACCCCTGGCTGTCCTGGATCCCTGGGCATCATTGGAAAGCAGTGTCTGAACACTGAATGATCTACCCAGGCTAAATAAGACAAAAAAATAAAAACAAAAATAAAATAAAATGCCTTTCCAAAGCGATTTTGATCAATGAATCTACCTATATCAGGCAGCAATTCGATTGTGGTCCCAATGCTAAGCCAATGTTTATGCCTCATTGGTCCAGTATTGGCTATTATATTGGATAAATAAATTTTACTCGTGCAGGGCCCAGGATTGGCAACATTGGACCGATGAATAATTATTATCAATATTGGTTATAACCAATATTGATACCAATGTCGTGGCGGTGTTGTGCCATTGCTTGCTGTATTTTCTTTTATAACAATTATTTTAATATATTTTTAAGGCTGTTATGTTCAGATAAATTATTAGATAATTTGACCTTATCAAATAGTTTATTTTTTACTGAAACCGGTAAACTTTAGTAACATGTCATTGAATGTGTTCTGTTTATAACAATAATCGCTGAGACAATTAAGTGTATTCTTTAATTGTTTGACTGATTTATCACCCTGCTATATTTAAGCAATCAATTTTAAAGTCAATATTGGTTCATTATTATTCCAATAATTGACCCTATATAATATAGCAGTCAATAATTGACTGCTTGTCCTGGGTCAATATTCCTCACCAATATTGGACCAGTAAGGGGTTCCGATATGAAGCCGATGTCACAGCTGCCAAAAGAAAACCATTAGGGTCAAATATGCAATAGCCTCTTTAAGTTGTTGTCAATTCGATGCCAAGAATTACAGTACCGACGGAAAACCATGATTGTCGTTTGAGAACCAATAAAAATAACCAGAAGCAATTGAGGCCACGAACATAATGCCAATGCCAAGACTTGGGGAATCGTTGTTGGACCAATATGATTTTGAAATGAAAATAATGATTTCAATTAAGTCTTGAAAATACTGAAAAAACTAAGAATGTTGCCAGCTATAGTTATGCGCGAAAGAGGAACTAAACGTATCGAGACCTCGCTTCTGCAAATTTACAAATGTGGTATCGAAACAGATTAGCTGTTGCTATCTGTTCTCGAAGCGTGAAAGAGGAACTACAAATATCGGGACCTCGCTTCTGCAAATTTACAAATGTGGTATCGAAACAGATTAGCTGTTGCTATCTGTTCTCGAAGCGTGAAAGAGGAACTACAAATATCGGGACCTCGCTTCTGCAAATTACAAACGTGGTATCGAAACTGCTATCTTTTCTCGAAGAACTGCTGAGATTTATAACGCAAAAACATTGTCAAACTTGAGAGTCTTATATTTGGTTTTGGCTCAAGTTTCCATTAGAATTGTATAGTAGTGACAAGCAGATATGCCGTAAGGAAAGTAGTCATTATAATCGTCTAAAAACCGTTAAATGATTTTCTTGTGTAATTAATGGTTTAAAGTGCGTGATATGGGCACATTCAAATGGATTCCAACACCGCATGGACTTTTGGACAAGTGACTAAGGTCTTTGAACTCCGACCATCTTTTCAAATAGGTTACAAAGGGTTCCATTGTAATCCGTACAATAGAACCGATCCTATTAGACCCTCTGTTGCTCTTTTAATAACCTCACTTAAATGATACGCTATGAGAGCTAGTTTAGAAAGCAGTGAAATCCACTATAGAAAACATTTATGATTGCAGGCGTTTGTTCTCTTTGTACCCCCCCCCCCACACACACTCTCTCCCACCCACCCAACACACACGAACGCACACATATAGTGTGTGTACACACACTGCACGAGGGTCAAATGCATGATACAATAGTTAACTGAATATAGGGTTGGTACATTTACTGCACCCACTTTTTCTGCTTCCAGTTGAATTCAGCAGCCTTTTACTGAATAAAGTACAGTATCACGTGCACTTTATTCCGTCAAGGCTGCTGAATTCAACTGGGAGCAGACAAAGTGGGTGCAGTAAATGTACCAACCCCTGAATATATACGAAAGTGAACGAATTAACAGGTTTTACCCATTCAGATGTGTGACAAGTCACTATTTATACTACAGTTAATACATGACAAGGACAGAAGCAATCCTAGAAGAAAAATTTACTAGGAGTAACTTAAATGTGAAGGATAAGTCTGTAGAATTCACCCAAGTTATTTTTTCCAACTGAAAAATTGACGGAAAAGGTAGAAAACAGCGGTGTTCAAAGGTATGGATATCCATTCCATTACGTGTTACAGCAAGTGTCCGTACGGACAGTAATGACTAAAATATCAGATTTTGTCCTTATTGAGTTGCTTTTTGGCTTATCACTTGTAGGGTATGTTAGGGTACCCACACTTGTTACAAACATGCCAAAATCTCATTTTTGATATTTTTTTAAAATTTTCTGATTGAGCAAATCACTGATTGTGCCTTTAACAACTAGCATATTTGTTTTGCAGGCGTTTGTTCCCTCTCGCGGGCTGCCGAGAGAAATTGCGTGCCCTGGGAGAACTCGGAGTTACGAGCGCGAGCCCCCTTCCTTCTGATTTGGAAATTAGATGTAAATCATCGTTTTTAACGAAATGAATTAACAAAATGTTTCACAAATCTACTTTAACAGTATACACATTGGAAATCATTTTCATGTTTATATCCAGAAGCAACAATTGCCACATATTTACATATATTTAGCACAAAAATTATCATGTTTGTATAGTCTTATTTTTTTTTTAAATGCAGTAACTGTCAAAAAACTTTAATTATCCGTTTTAGTAATAGTACGTTTTAGTAATTTCGGTATGAAATTACTAACCTGCTATATTTGGTTACAAAATCATTGTCAATTTACCGTGCATTTTCTTCAACCAAAATTTGATAATAAATCATTTTTAATATTGAAATTATATGGAGGAAACAAAAAAATAACACCCAATGTGTTTTCCTTCTTGCCTTTTAAGGAGGTTATTTCACAATATGTTTATACATCTTAAGGAGTTCATTTTACACTTCACAATGTATTTTACTTCTTATCTCATACAAGAGTGCTAGGTGAAATTGCATCTGATTTTGCCGTACCTGCCGAAACCGTTGTGGAAGAAATGAAGACCAACGAATTCAAATCTAAGACAAAGGCCAGATTGGAATGGAAATATGCTTGCTCTAGTAAGTGCGACTGTAGTAAATGTTTTAACTTTTCGAAAGAATTTCAAGATGTTTGAAACGTTTTTCACGTTTGGTTTAATTGACATGGTAATATAGGATTGTAATAATACGGTAATAATAATCATAATTATTATTATTATTTTTATATTATTTGTTTGCTCTTGTTTATTATATTTATTTCGTTTTTTTTTTTTAATTAGGAGGTGCATTTGGGACCCCAAACGTGTTCGTGAACGGAGTATTTGTGACCAATAATCAGAGTTGGACTGTCAATGACTGGAAAGCTGTATTAGATCCGATGGTCTACTGAACTGAAACTAACACATGACCTTAATTTTAAATATATAACCATATATAATATCCTCAAACTGCTATATGTCGGATAAAGTACTATTTCCGATTCCAGTAAAATAGATAAATGCATTGAGTGGTTGGTTTCTGTCAAGGCCATGGCTGTAGTGCCAGTCAGGGATGTTGTATTCTAGGCCTACACAACCATGACAACGGCTGTCGTAATATAGCAAGACATGTAAAGGAAATGATGGTTTGACATCAAAATAATTGCAACAGAAACAATTTTGGTGTAGTTATACATGGAAATGATGAGAGAATAGCATATCAAATTATAGTCTAGATGTATAACTAGAGGAGGGGAACATGCATTTGTACGTGGCCAAGGTTTGTACAGAAGAACATATAAAGTAACTATAATTGTACTAAAACCCACACCAACTTGAACATTAGACCAACATTTTAGTCGTATCTTAAGGATTAAAAAGTTATAGTTTGCTCTATCTAAAAACTGTGGGTGAATATATAGTTATAGGATAAAAAGGATCAACGTTATCCTGTTGCAAACGTTTCAGAATGCTCCGATTCTTTTCAAAATCATCCCAAATTCTTAATATAGTCCTATAGGACCAGAAAATACTTTATTCTTCTCACCGCAAGTGATATAACTAATTAGAGAATAAAAGATGATACGCGCGCCGGTATCCACCACGATAAAATATTGGATGCCCATCCATTATGGCACCATCTAAGATGGCCAAAACAAAAAAAAATCTCATCTTTTATTCTCATTCTTATTTAGAATTGTGTAATTTTTGCTTTTTATCGACATAATTTATTTGTCAAAAATATTCTAACATTCTTTTTTATTCATTTAAATAATTGCACCCCTCTTGAAAACAAATGTTTCAACCCAAGGAACCAAAGTCATCGCGCGGTGATCGTCACGCTGCATAAATTGCATTTGCGTACCAACGCGGAATGCACGACGCAGTATAAACGCGCCGTTTGCACGTGCCATATATTCGACTGCTCTGCGTAATTGCTGCACGCACTATCCATCTATTAGCCAGTCATGGATTGGCGTTGCTTTGACCTAATCCATCAAATTTCTTGTTAACATGATAAACCACGCTCACAGAATAAGATCGAGATCAACGTGTTATACCACATGAACAAAGAGATCGAAGTGCCGAACTATCTACACATATCTAGCTATATCTTACGTGGTTATTAATCCACACAATCTAATTTGCATACTGAGTGTCAAATGTAAAGCTAATGTACTTTTCTTAATATGATATGAAACCGCTCAACATTTGAGACAATTTTCATGAAAATTGGAATAACTTAATGAGCAATATGAAACTAATGACATCAGATAGAGACAAAACTTTTTTTAAAAATAAAATCCAGACGAGATGAATTTGGGGGGTTTGTTGTAGGTTTAAAAAACAATTAAAAACTGTTTGCAATTTGGACCCCAAAAAATCTTGCCCGCCTTTATTTTTTTTTACATTACATTGTTCAATGAATTTGCAGGTTTTTTGAAAAAATCTCTGCAGAAAACTTCATCAGTATAAGTATGATAAAAAATTGTTTTTTTTGAAAAGTTTGTGTGTAAAAAAAAAACCTTTCTGGGTACTTTTTTTAATACTAAAGTGGACAAGGGAGGGGGTTCTCCAGGGATCTGCAAACTACATTCTGCCAGTTTGTACGACTAACGGTATTCTTTTTCCGACTCATATTTTTGGATTTGGGATCTTTTGGATGCGAATCTTTTCATGAAAAAAAATATTAAATCCTCGCCTCGTTAATTAGACAATTAGTGCGGGTCCCAAGGAACCCCATGTCCACCAACGGGACAAGAAGTGTCAGTAAAAATATTGATTGAAACAAGTGTAATTAAGAATATTGTCAAGGTTTGTTTGTTTATATATTCATTGGCAATGATACAATGAATAATAATAAAAATTCAGTGAAAGCAATATTAGCACATTTTTTGAAGGGCGCCCCCAATTTTTGTTTTCAAATTGATTATTTTTTGCAAAGCTATGTTGGTAATTGTTAGAAAACTACACCTGCAAACGAGAATGCTCAACAATGCGTATTTATATAAAAATAGAGCGATGTTTGTAATTAGATTGGGATCCTAGATTCTACTTAACGGCAGAGCTGGAAATGCTAAGTTATGTCCGTCCATGATGAAATAGTGCCACCTCAGAAAATGGACCTCTAACTTGACTGCCTGAACAATTAAAACAACTAATAGATGAGAGTAGATACGTACATGCGCTATTTCCCCGGTATTTTATATTGGAAGGCCGTTTCAGGCAGCCGTTTGAATATTATGGGGATCCTGATAATAATTATTCTAGTTACCAAAACCCCTCGTTGCGACAACTAGAATTGGAAGCTTAACCATTCACAGGTACAGATTACTAGCCAGTTACAATGCAACAGTGTGTAAAATATCAATTTTTTTCAAAAATTGGGGGCGCTTTCAACAAATTGTGCTAATATGCTTTACCCTTTAATGTAAATAGCGATCACTTTGATTTGGGAAATCTCCATCACGCCACTGTACAAATCAATGGGGGAAAGTTTACAACGGTAGCAATGCAACCCTACCAAAAATATAATATATTAAAAAGTGACATCATTTGAACGTGTGCAGTTATCGTTCGAGAACTGAAATCTACCAAAACAATCAAAGTACTTACAACACACTGGAATTTGGTTCTGTACTTCCCGTTTTGCAGAAAAATTAAAGAGGGAAGTTTTTATAAAGTTTAAGAGGTCAAGACCTTGGTTATTTCGAGTGTTTTTTAGGGGAAAAACAAAAAAACAACACTCTGAATCTGGTGATATGCGCCAACAGGAGCTAAACGCCGATAGATTGAGTGGAGGAAGGAAGGCGGAATACAGTACTACCGGGTGCTCTAAAAAAAAAGAGAAACCCCAATTACAAAGCGCCCTCTATTTTTATCGAAGGGCAAAACGTAAAGTAAACCATAGCAAAGCAATAGCAATCTGAAAGTTTTATGATATGCAATATTTATCTTGCGTAACACAACACTACTGTTTATGACAGTAAAACACACTGATCAATTTAGATACTATCGATATCTCTCAGACACGCAACACACACATTAAACTGACATCTGAGCGAATTGAAAAATGATGTGTTATTGAAACCTAAACTATCCGTGTAACATGAGTAATATCATGGTGGCAGCGGGGGATGGTCTCAGAGAAACCCAAAAACGCATCTAGAATACTCCAATTAGACTTGGAATTACCACATCGCTCAGCGACAAATTCTGGCATGATTCCCAGCAGACGATCAGCGCCTGCGCAACGACACTGCTACGTGCCTGCATTGATGTGATGAAGTACATTGCTGCCCTCCCCGCGTAGCGATCATCGTCAATGCCGTGTACTGATTGCGTGTCTTATACCTGATTTTGAAACTAAAACGGACTCCTTACCAAACTAACGGTAAGTCGAGAAAAACTCTAAAGCCTTGTGTACCTGAAGTGTGATAACAAAGTTAAACTTGACTATCGGCGAGTCTTCGGTTTCGCCAATCTTGAGCCACACGATCACCCCCACCTGCCTGACTTCACAGCGAGTGACATGAGCGAAAACAACGATTGAACTGAACGAGTCAACGAACGTGAGCTTCGTTCTATATTACCACGGGATTTTAACAGCTTTTAACCAGATTGACCCTGTCGAGCCTGTTCCTGCCAAACCATTAGTTGGAACAAACTGCATTGGCAATCGTTCTTCGTATCGTATAATAGACTTACGGACGTGTGGGGTGTGGAACTGCTAAATGGTACACGTGTAACTTCAAACTGTAAGCACCCCACCCTCCCCCATGTACTCTTGTTCAATCTCTGTGACACGTACATGATGTCTGTCATTTTAGTGATCATATAACTTCGTAATTGCCACAGAAAACTTCCCAGAAAGCGTCCGTAGGACCCGTAGTTTTTGCGGTTGTAATTAAACTGTTTGTTGTGGGCTTTTGGGGGATCACTATTAACAGAATCAACTTTTCCCGGGGCCTTGGCCCGAACGTCAAACAAGCCAGCGCAAACTTCGCCCAACCAAACACAGCAAAAACTTTGTGGACCCACGACCAAATCACCGTGCGCATTGATTTTGTCTTTGCGGAGACCAGGCGTTAAAAGCTACCGACAACGGGACTATAATTGGGACTAATGTGACTCAGGACATCGTTGACGCCGCGTCTATTGAAAGCAATAGGTGCCGAAAGGATTAATAGGCCCGCAAAAGTTGTGAACTGGAACCCGAGATCAACGGGACTTTTCGTTAATAATTGTGAATTTTCATGTGTAGTATGTTCAGTTTTGAAAAAACTGACGAGAGTCACAGGCCAATTTTGCACATAGAAATTTGTTTTCATAATCAAATGAGCAATCAAAAGTCCTGAGAAAAGACTAGTGCCCTCATTGACTTTAGTTGAACTTGAATTGTTGCTAACCTGGAATATCAAATGATCATTTATGCTTGTCTTTTATTTTTTTTGACATGTCATAACAACTAACAACACATTTCACATTAACAACACACAGATTTAAAGGGTCAAAACTCATTTACACGTGTGTAAATAGGGTTTCAAACAATTGTGTCTGCCGCTAATCTTGCGGTATTTTTTTTTTTAGTGTTCATTCTTCAATCGTAAGCGTAATCGATGCGTTTACCCATCCTTCTGCAAATGGCTAGTAGGTTCCCGAAATGAAATGGGGATTATGTTAAAGGAAGTAGTGTGAGGAATTTTAAGCTGTTTCAAACAACGCATGGAGCTCATCTTCTTGGATCACAATATCACTGATAGAGAGAAGAAAAGGGCCCCCAAGGTTTTTTTTAGTTAAAATCAAAATCGCAGTGGGCCATACCGGTTTGAAGAAGATAAACTCATCCGGGCTCAGTGATGAAGACATGAAGGATCCAGACAAAACTTGGAAAACTTTTCGAAGAAGATCAGCTCAACCAATACAAATTAACTATAGAATACACCGTCTGGACTTGATTGAAGTTCAAACAACAAGCCCATGAATCAATAGATGAGTTGGAATCGATGTCGCACCAAAAGGCTAACAAGTGCGAATTCACTCCTGAAGGACAACGGAACGACTGTAGAACTTGTATTGCATCTACGCCTGGGTATAGAAAAGAAAATTTCGCAAAGGGAGTTATTGACCCAGCCCAAAGGAATAGCATAACAAAAACCCTCGGAGATGGGAGGAAGTATGAGGCAATACTAGCAGGTGGAAGACGACTGCAGTTAGTACAAACAACCAGGTGACATACAGGGTTGATGCAATTGGTAGCAAGAAGAAGAGTGTGGCAAAATAGTGGGTTTGATCCAACCCACCACGGCAAATGCCTGCTTACAATGATGATTGTAATGAGTGTGGATCCAAAGGGCACTGGGCTAAAAAATGCCGCAGTAGTAAGAAAACAGGATTCGTCACCACACAGAGGCGATATTCCACGCCACAAAGAGGGCAGAAAACAGATTCAGAAGACCAAACAGAGGGCGACGACGGGGAGAAGACGCAGAGCCCATAGAAGAAATCGAAAATAGATACTGCATCCAAGAGATCAGGAACAGCAAGACGATCGACTCTGGAATTCTTTCTGAAAATCCCAGTTGTCGCAATCGCTAGCCCATAGCATGGTTGCCCGTGAAACCCTGATGATGAGGCGTTTGTGTCCATTGATATAGTCTGCCCACAGAAACAAGGACAACACCACTTAAAGCTAAAGATTGAAAAAGAGCAAAAGGGAATACTATTGCGCTTAGGACTGTGAAGGCGATGTGCCCTAGCAATTGGCAGCAAGCAAATGATACAGCCTACAAAATGATAGTCTTAAAGCATACAACGGAAAACCCGTATCAGCTGTTGTAGGCTCCCTCGACCTGGTGTATGTAGATACAACAGTGATGTGTGGACAACAATAGATTTATGTGGAACAGTACCACGACCCGGGGTTATTCGGACTACCCACATGCAAAGCCTTGATGGTGGTACCATCATGATCGACACTGTAACCATTGAGACCGTGTAGAAAGCCACTACCTTCCAGTCCATAGATGATGTGAACCACGAAAATACCAAGACCGCCGATTTGACAATATCGGAGACTTCCGTGGCAAAGCCAAGGATACATCTTAAGCCGGATGCGAAGCCAAGTGTGGATATACCCGTAAATGCCAGCATACAACATAAAACAAGTTAACACAGGGAACTAGATAGGATGGAATCTAGGGGCATCATCAAAAAAGTCTCCCACCATACAGACTGGTGCAGCTCTATTACAAGTGTAGTCAAATCCGATGGAAACCCCAAACGATCCGTGTTTTTGTCTGGACCCGCAGCGACTGAATGCAGCTGTAAAGCGTTGTCCACAATAAAAATTCCCACACTAGAGGAATTAAATCCTGCATTCCATCAAAGCAAACAGTCTTCTCAAAAATTAGACCGCACAATCAGGGTAATGGGCGAGTCAATTGCGACGAAAGAATCTCAAGACCTTACCACCTTTCGTACCCCATTTGGAAGTACCGCTACACCAGACTCCCTTTGGACTGGCCATTAGCCAGGATATCTTCCAAGAACACATGGATAGGATCCTTGAAAAAGGGATGGTTGTGTTGGAATTGCTGACGACGTAGCTGTATTAGGACGTACGCGTCAGGAAACATGACCGGAATTGGAGAATCTTATGAAGTTGTCAACAAGAAGGTGGGTGTTCAACAGTTAAGGAAATGTACCATCGGGGTTTAGTGAGATAAGCTTCTTTGGGTCCATCTACTCCAGTGTTGGATACGTCAAGAATCCCAACCAAGGTGGAAGATATCCGGCTATGCCGACACCAAACCAAAGACGATCTTCAGAGGTTCCTTGGAATGATGACACTAACTTATCCTAGTACATACCAAACTTCTCTGACAAGGCCAAACCTCTGCGTGACTTGCTGAAGAAGGATGTTCCTTTCACATGGCAGGATGATCACCAGCGTGAATTCGATAACATGAAACAGATGGTGACCCCACCAGCTCTACCTTGAGCTATACGATCCAGAGAAGGATAATGTTCTTGAAGTGGGATGCATAAGGAAGGGCGGGGGCCTGCCTACTTCAGGACAATCACCCGTGGCCTTCGCATCGAAAAGTTGACAGATGCGAGACCAAATATTCCAAATTGAGAGAGAACCTTGACCATGGATTGGAATCAACCCGCTTTCACACCTACCTTTTTGGAAGCACCCCTCACTAGTGCTCCCCCCCCACGACTACAGAGACTGCTTGTGTGAAAGCCAAGGTATGATTTTGAAGTGCGATATAAGCCTGGAAGCAGCATGATCTTATCCGATACACTGAGTCGCTTCCAAAACCATCAAAGCGGACAGAAATTACACTAGATGTAAAGTTGAAAACATTACAATAGACTTGGTGCTTTTGGCGATGAGAGAAAGACCACTGATTTGAGGAGGAAACAAGACGAGAAAAATCATAAATGAGGGTATTGGCCTGATGACGATACACGGACACTACCAACTGAACTCCGGACCATACTGGGCGTATCGCGATCGAATTACGAATTAGTATCGCGAATGGTGTTATATTCAAGGGTCGTCAAGTGGTCATACCCGAGTCTCTTCAAGGCACACATCCTGCACAAACTCCACCAGGGCCGATATGGGAGTGAGTGGAGAAGACCCGACAACTAGCACGCATGTCTGTGATGGCCGCTCGAACATAAACCGTAAGACATTGATGGGTGAAGTGGAAAAGCATGCGCAATTGCCAAAAGTTACCAGTCCAAGCAGCAAAAGGAACCGCCTCTTACCACAGAAATTCCACGCAACACCCGGCCTGGACAAAACTAGCCACAGATATCTTTTCAATTGACCAGAATGATAAGTCGTAGTGGTCGAATACCACTCCAGTCCTCCCAGTGGTGCGGAAATTTTGGGCAACATGAAAAGTTCCACTGTTGCGCAAGTCCTTTCGGATCTCTTCAGCCTTTTGGCCCTCCAGCCGAAGTTGTGTCAGATAATGGCACACCATACACAGGAGCCCATTCCAGGAGATGCTGACCAAATGGAAGGTGAAGCCACACCCCTTCTTCGCCAACTATGCCGCTCGAATGCTACTTAAGGGAGAGAGAGAGAGAACGTAAGACCGGGTAAAAACGCATCATCAAAAAGAGCAAATAGACACACACCAAGCTGTGGACAAGCCCTGCAGCATCTCGAGCCACACGATTGATAGCACAGCTGCGTCTCCAGCAGAGATCATGTTCGGAAGACCGATTCAAAAACTACAATACCCAGCTTTGAAATGTCATAGGAGGGGATGTTACGAGAACCTACAGGATTAAAAGAAACAGAATGAAGAGAGAACATGCAAGCGAGCAAGACCTGAACAAGCACCACTATATGTCGGTCAGAAGGTTGCGATTCTGCTGACAATGACTAATGGCAACCAGCCACTGTCAGAGGTGTGTCCGGAACCAAGGTCGATGTGTAACCACCCCCAAGGAGGCAAGTCCAGTATAGAAGGAAATTCAGTCACACCTTCCGGACAGTCGGGTACACCAAGACAATGCCACAAGAACATGGTCCACTTTTGACAAGGACAATGTAGAAACCAGAGAAGGAGAAGAGCCTCAAGGACAGAGCAAACGAAACCTGGCGACAAAGGTACCGACAACCGCCAAGCAAGGAAAGCAGAAGTCGAAGTGACAGCAAGCAACCTGTACAGGAACCTAATGCCATGACGCGGTCCGGTAGGGTTGTACGCAAACCATATAGGTACCGAGATGAGGCTTAGTCCTTTGCGTCTCCAAATCGCCAACAACTTGTTAGATGAAGGCTGTGGTGCCAATCATCATCTTGTTGTTTGTTAAATTACAAAAAAAAATAGGTTTGTGAAGCACTAGTATCACTTGACATCACACAAGGACAATACATAAAACTCTAACATTACACCTTTGCTTAATTTTGGTCTAGTTTATTCAACTTTGCAAAGGCAATACATTTCAATCACAAATTGTAATTCCAATTCACGGCATTTTAAAACCATGCCATACCTACATGTACCATGACAAATATATATATTATATATATACAACCATTTTGTACTTGGAATTTCATAAAAAAGAACCGGTACTTTTTTTGCTGGGAAAAGGGGGATGTTATGATATGCACCACTATTATCATGCGTAACACAACACTAATGTTTATGACAGTAAAACACACTGATCCATTTAAGTATACTAATCGATTACTTCTCAAGAAATGCAACCACGCATAAACTGACCATCTGAGCGAATTGAATTAAATGATGTGTTATTAAAACTAAAACTATCCCTGGGTAAATGAGAGTAATACTTCAAAAGTGCATTTCGTTCGGTTTCTGACTGGCACCGAAAAAAATACTTCCAAAAGGACAAACCTATTGACTTGAGTTATGGGCGATTTAAAATTTTGTACCACGTTTCATTTATCCAGGGATTGGTGGGGATGACTTCAACATCCGCCGTCCGCGGATAACTAGCGGTTTCAGTGCGGTTGACCCGTACCCGCTTTGCCATTGTTTAATTGCAATCGTGAGGATTGACAAGTAGTTCAGACATCACATGTTGAAGGTAGTTACCATGCCCAAACAGGGGTCTTCGCCCTATAAATACATGAACGTGATTGCCTTTGAGACATCCAGCAGTATCCATCTGACATACCCCACCTAACGGACAGGGACATTGGTGATTGCTACAGTGTGGAACACAGCATTCGGCTGCGGCCGCTAGATTAGATTGAATGTCTAAAACGGAAAGATAATACGTTGTGTATTTTTTTTTAATAAATGGAGAGAGAGCAGTTCAAGGTCTTCTGGGGTGTTTTTTACAAATTTCTACACTGATAGTTTTAAAACAATAGCATGTTGATTAACATAAAATTTGCATATATTTTGGTTCCTCACCTTCATTGACATAAATCGATCTATCTGCCATAGAAAACGACATATAACCATAGGAATATCTTTATTTGGTTGTGTACAGATCATATTCGAAGGAATGGCCCGCTTGTAACTTTCATTTTTTCATAAAGTATAGTAAGTTCTATTGTTTTCCATTTTAAAAAGTTTTAGAAAATATCTCATATTTTGTCAGTCCTAGCTTCACATGTGAATCAATTTATCATGCAAAATATGCTAACTCTGTGTCAGACATTCTTACAGCGTCTAAATTTCAAAATATAGATTAAATTCAGTTTTGCGACGCCTACATAGATTGTTTAGCACGTGTGTTTACCATTGTGCATGTACATCGCTTGTCTATTCAAGCCACGTAAAACAAATATGTATAGTATCCTGCGTGATGGTTTTGGGAGTATATTATTTTGTTTTTGTTTTTCAACGTTCATGTGCTCTTTGTTGAAAACCTTAATTAAAAAGGCACATCGTTATCACAAACTAATGTTTGTTTGAGAATTCTTTATAAGATAAGGAGTACATTATTTTGTCGCCGAGAATCGTTAACAACACCTTTTGCGTTATTTGTTTTTAAAAATTTGCCTTACCGTTGCCATGACTTTGTCGTAATTTCCCACATATTTTTAGCAACGTAGCTTTCCCGGATCCGGGCTAAAATCTATAAACCAGGCGGTTTCCTTGCATATCATACATTTAATATACATTTTTTGAGAGAAAAAATTATTATAGAAGAATCTTTTCTAGCTTTAAAAATGTTAAGTTCTATATTATACCCCCGGAAATGTTAAGTTTTGAGAAATCAATGAGTCATGATGAGGGCAAGGCTTTCTTTTGTATAGCCAAGAGTATAGTCATAACTTTCACTATGTCGGTTTTCAGGGTATTTGAGATATTAGAGTAAGCAATTATTAGGTCCTATTTATATGTATGTCTTGAGAATTGATAACAAACTGAAGGGAAGGATGTTGTTGATCGGTTACTCATTCAGCGATGTGATAGACCCTTCAATTCTTATATAGGCCTCATGATGTCACGAATCTTCCAAAAAGGGCCAAATCGACTAAAAAAGTCACATTTCGAGATCTCGGCGATTGAAGTTTTCAAGAATTATGAACTTGCATATCTTAAAATTTGAAACATTTTAGGAAAATGAATTTATGTGTACATTGTAGGCATTGAAACGTTCTCAATTTTGAGCACGCTTTCATTCAAGTGTTCTTTATTGTCCCCCTTGTCAAATTAATACAAAGTGATTGGTCTGTTTGCAAAAAAACAGAAAAAACGTCTCTGTTTTCTATGTCAAAGGCGGGACGAAGGAAAATTGAGCTGTTTGGCGTAATCAAAAAGAGTCGATCGATCGCAGCAGGCGGTGTATTCAACATGTTGAACATACGTTTGCCTGCGGCGGGCGCTAGAAATGACTATGCTTTTGTCCGGTTTCTAAGGTGTACATTGTCTTTCCCAGGCCCCCCCCCCCCCAATAAGGTGTGCCAGTGAAGATAGGAAAAGAAGAATGATGAGGTTCTACAATTTATTTTGTATAGCATTGTGTAATCAAATATGTATACTCAAGTAAAATATAATACATAAAGTATAATATTACAGTTAATTATAAATATACAGGTTAATTGAATGGAACCATGTAAAAGAGGATTTTACGGGGGTTGTTGGAGATTGCTGCCAGCATTTTGTGTAAAAATTTTATAGAATTTTTTTGTAAAACTTTGAGTACTAATCGTATTATTGAAAATTCATAATAACGTATGATGTAACGAGAATGTTGTTTCTCGAAAAAAATTCGAAGAAAAAGCTCCAGTTGTCGTCGTTTTATACGCCTGGTATAAATTGGACATAAAAATTCTATATTGTGTGGATTTCCAAATTTTAGCATCGGCCCCCATGTGTAAGTACACTAATGACATCCAAAGCGTATGTCTAGCGTTTGAAAAACCCGGGGTTTTGTTGGAATTATGGAAAGAATAACTTTCCTAAAAAACGTTAGGTGGAAAAAGTTGTGATTTATTGTTATTGCTGAAGGTGTCTAATTTGATACTTTTTTTTAGAGTAAAAGGAATCAAAGATCCTCGTTTTCAAGAAGGAAAAGCTTATCTTACTAATCAAGTCAGTTATATTTGTATTAAATTTACGAGGCGTTCGGACGAAAATAACTTTAATTCTAATGATCAACACATACAACACGTGTTAATAGAGGAGGAGCCGAATATCATAGGGGCCTTATTTAAGGAGTTCGTCTACCCCACACAGAAAAGGTTTTGACACATTTTGGTAGTTAGTATGGGACCCTCTACATGTACATCAATGCTAGGTAGGGAGTA
>JAMKCH010004764.1:0-35361 GCA_023653785.1 Ophioderma brevispina | reverse complement strand
CCTCAATCAACCAGCGAGATTCCATGGCGTTACAATATAATCCATTCGTTTCAAAATTTATTCAATTTATTCAAATGCAATTCAGTGAATTTCAAATTCATTTCGTAATTTACTGTATTTACTCTGAGTATTTATTCAAAGAAAAATAAAACAGTTATACTGATTTTATTTTCCTCTCTTCAGACTCTACAAGAAGCCGCGAATCGTTATCCACATTAACCTTATTCTTAGCTTGCTCATTGGACAACTCATGTTTGTGTCTGGTATTGAGGCAACTCCAAAGGTAAGATAACACATAATTTTTTACACAAAAAGAACTAAAGATCTTTGCTGCTAAACATTCTAAAGAAGACATTATCATTATTGATCTTTAAGAGTGCCTGCGTTGCAGTGACGGTATTCCTCCACTACTTTTTCTTGAGTGCGTTCATGTGGATGTTAATGGAAGGTATGCATCTCTACTTCAAAATGAAGCCGGCACCAGGATGGACAATGAAGCCGTCTTTATGTATGAAGCTCGCCTGGGGTACGATTCAATATTCTTTTTTTAAATTCATTGAAGCTTTAAGCTGTAAGCATGGTAAGGCGCAAATACAAATACATTTAACAGGGTGTGGTGTTAGATCTTCTGAGTGAAAATGATGACCCTCAGTTTAAAGACCCTCTCACAGCAAATACACTATGCTCTATGAGTCATGAGTCATATTTAAAACGCGTAGTCCTGCGGTAGGCCCATATGACCTAAAGAGTCTGCAACATTGACCTTCTGATTCCAGATCCTGTTATCCTTGAGCATTTTGAGATAGGGAAGGGGGTATATTTACAGGGGAAATTTTTGTAAATGTTTCACACTTAAACGGTGCGTAGACGTGTTCATCTGGTTCTAAGGAGGTATAGTTTCCTATATCTACAACGCTTTGTGTTTGCACGATAGGCAAAATTGGTTTCAAATTGTTCGTATGGGAATGTTACAACAGGAAATATACACTTACTTTATTTATGTTAATCAGCTCAAAATATCTAACAGAGGCCACAGTGCTGATCCTCCATAGACCCTGTGGGCCTCAACACTATTTCTCCATTAATTATTTGCCCAATGTCAAACAAATCACATAACATGTATTTTACATTACTATCTATAAGCATGAAGAATTTGAGCCCGCCTTGAGAGAAATCTGTGCCCCAGGGTGACCTTGAACCATTTTAAGCCTACTGTGTTAAAGGTAATTGTCCTAGTAGATAAACTATACCTTTTAAGTCCTTATAACCAAATGAACATGCCTATATACCTTTTAATCCCGTATGACACGTTTACAAATTTGACCCCTATTATTTATCTCATTCCATATCTCAAAATTCTCAAGGATGCAAAAGTTGCATCATCATCAAGATTTGGAATCAACAGGTCAATATTGCCTAGAAACCATCAAAATATTTCATGCAGACTCTTTTGCAAGGTCATATACAAAGTCTATGGTTGCACCGACTCTTTACAGTTGATGGACATTTCTCAAATACATGGTGTGAATTACCGAGATCTAAACGAAATGTTTTATGGTGGTCCATTACGAATATACATGTATATGCATGGCTATGTCATGGCGTCGATATTGGTTAACCATACCATTTGATTTGATTTGAATCAATCTAAAAAATATTATGTTAAGGCAAACGCAATAACACTGATTTGTGGCGTTCTTCTCTACATAGGTTTCCCGCTACTTGTCAGCATTGTAACATTGACATTCAGGATCAACCAATACGGAGGAGAGATGTAAGTTCCCCATTGTATCCACCCCCCCACACACACACACACACACACACACACAACTTTGAGCACGTCCGGGAGCACGTTTCTTTCACATTTAAAACTTTCACAGAGGAAATACAACAATACCAAACACAACAATACCACGCCAAAGTACAGGCTAAAATCACCAAATGACCAAATTTTCAACATATGGTGGCGAGAAATATTTTAGTTACGAATCAACAAACTCACAGCATATCTAAATGCCCAGCACGAGATGCTCTAAAGTCGATACATCTAATAATGGGCAAGTCGATGTCAAACTGTTGAGCGCGGAGTAAATTGCCTCAAATTTACTGTCCAAATGCCATTTACTAAGTTGTAGAAATCATACCAGTCTAACATGTCAATCATGAAATTCACCACTTTCGTAATATAACTAGTGCATTTTTAGACATTTTAAAGCAGGTTTTCAGATGTCACGCAAGAAAATAGTCCACACAAGATTTTTGATCTTACGGCAGCCAGGTTAGTGGTGTGTAACATGTGTGGTCCAGCCCGTTATAACGACCGACTAATGAACTCATGATCGCAAGGGCCTCGGTTTGAGTCACACTGCGCGGCTAACGTGTCGCGCACTTGGACGCTCTCTCAACTCAGGTGTGATATGGGGAGTTGTTACGAATTGAGTCCAATGAGCGCTGCAGAAAGTTATGAGCATATGTAGAGTATGTTGTGGTTCTGACATATTCCAATGGTAGCTAATACACATACACTCTAAAAGTTGTTATACATAAATGCAAACATATATTTCTTATTTTAATGAAGATGACAATTGCATTAAAATTAATATTTTCAAATATTTTCTATTTTAAGATGGCTGGTTTGCCAATGGACTACGGTGCTATCTCTAGCTTTCGTCGCTCCCGCAGTCTTACTATCTTCGTGAGTAAAAAAATATATTATCTAATTAATTAATTACTCGCATTAATATATATAAACATGCGATTGTTAATTATTATAAGTGCATCTGGTGGGAATAATGTGAATATTATGAATATTAACCATCTTATTACTTAATCTCTCTCTCCCTCTCTCTTTCCTCTTTCTCGCTTTCTTTTGTCTAACTTCATGATCAATTGCAACCATCTTGGGTTAGGGTCATCAAAATAAATTTTGGGACTTAAGCAAAACCGAGACAGGCGGCATGGACAAATGTAGGTAATACTTTATGTACTATAATAACATTGAATCACCTCACTCTAGTTTGCTTCTTTAAATTCTACTTGTCCAAAGATTGCAAGTGCGTTTATCAGCCCTTGCAGATAAAGGCATGAAATTGGAACGTTCACGTCAACCATACCAGCACCTTTTTGAAGAGCGGCTCCCTCAATTTTTCAATATTTTATATTTTTGTTTTGTCACGTTTTCTAGGAAACTAGACCTTAACCAACTTGCGACGAGAATGCTCAAAAAATGCGTATTTATCATAAAATAAGCGATTTTGTAATTAAAATTGGGATTCCCAGATTGTACTTAATGCATAATTGAAGAGCTGGAAATGCAAGTTTATGGTCCGTCCATGATGAAATAGTGCCCCCCCAAGAAGATGAATCCGAACGTGACATGCCTGAACCAATAAAACAACTATGGATGAAGCGTAGACACGTACATGGCGCTAGTTCCCGGGCTATTTCATATTGGAAGGCCCCCGTTTTCCCCAGCATCCGTCACAGCGGTTCGAATATTTATTCTAATTACCAATTCCTACGTTTGTCGACACTATACTTTTTATCTTAACCATTCACAGGTATAGTTTTTACTAGTCCAGTTACCCAATGCAACCTTGTAAAATCTCAATTTTTTGTAAATTGGGGCGCTCTTCAAAAATGTTGCTATTATTGCTTTAATAGGAATTGATAGGGGGGGGGGGAAGGTGGGGAGGAATAGAGAAGTGTTCCTGCAACCACCCCAGTCTCTATATCTCAATAATATTTTTAATGAATAAAAAGGAAACAAGGTACTTTATATGGACCATTGGTCCCCTTAGTTCGGACCATAAAATGGCTGTAAACATGCCATTAATTAAACCTGACAAAAATCGAATATTCTTTAAATCAATCATGAAAGCATAGTTTAATATCACTTGAAAGCATAATTACTATAACAGCTAAAAGGGGGGGGGGTGGGGATGATACCAAATTCGTTCAGATACAACTCACAACGAACAATTAAGGGTATAAGTACAGGCGGTGAGGAATTGGTTACCACTGGCATTAACACATGGTGTGTGTATTTCATGACGGGCCATAGTTATTAAATAATGAAAAAATTGCTTGTAAATGCCCTTAGAGTAAAGAATTCCGTACTGAATAAGTTATTCAAATTCACATGATATGTTATTCCAGCTAGATTGCAAACTTCTTTAAGGAACTACAAAAATCGAAAAGAGGATAATTAAGTTTGACCCTGATTTTTTTCCTTTTCGGCGTAAGAAACCCTTCGCACATTGTGTACGAAATGATGATAAATATCATTGTGCTCAGCGCTTTATGCGTCTGAAAAAGGGATAATATTTGAAAGAATACTATTGCAGAGGCAAATTACTATCAAGCAGAATAGTAAGAGTATTTTGCCATTAATATAAAACCCATGATATACCATCACACCCCACAAAAATATATTGAAATAGTACATTTTAGACAATTGCAATGCACAAGTATTGCTCACCATTAAACTTCCTGAGCAGTAGAGAGAAAGGGGTGGAATGGGGGTCAAGAGAGGGCGGGAAAAGGAAGGAAAACGATGTAGGATTTGGAGATGGTGGGTCGGGGGGGAGGGGCGGGCGGGGGAGGGGCAATTAGTGATGAGGAGGGGAAAAAGGGCCTCCTGCACAAATATTCTGAAATTTTATATTATAACAATGCAGATTTACTTTGTGTTGGTATTCAGATATTGGATCAAAAATGTGGGAAATATCCAAAACAATTACAATGGCGATCACATCAATACACAGGAATGATGGTGATCATCATTGTAATTTTGAATTTGGCGATCACAATCAATACAATAAATGATCGTCACCACCATTGTACTTGTTTTGGAATATTGGTGATCAGAATCAATACGCAGGAATGATCGTGACCACCATTGTAATTGGTTTTTGGATATTGGTGATCAGAATCAATACGCAGGAATGATCGTGACCACCATTGTAATTATTTTGGATATTGGTGATTACAATCAATACACAGGAATGATCGTGACCACCATTGTAATTGTTTCGGATATTGGTGATCAGAATCAATACGCAGGAATGATCGTGACCACCATTGTAATTATTTTGGAGATTGGTGATTACAATCAATACACAGGAATGATCGTGACCACCATTGTAATTGTTCGGAGATTGGTGATCAGAATCATAGCAGGAATGATCGTGACCACCATTGTAATTTGGAGATTGGTGACACAATCAATACACAGGAATGATTGTGGCCACCATTGTAATTGTTTTTTGGACATTGGGGTGATCACAATCAATACACAGGAATGATCGTGACCACCATTGTAATTGTTTTTTTGAGATTGGTGTACAATCAATACACAGGAATGATCGTGACCACCATTGTAATTATTTCGAGATTGGAGATCAGAATCAATACGCAGGAATGATCGTGACCACCATTGTAATTGGAGATTGGTGATCACAATCAATACACAGAATAGATTGTGGCCACCAGTGTAATTGTTTTGGAGATTGGTGATCACAATCAATACACAGGCATGATTGTGGCCACCATGGTACTTGTTTTGGAGATTGGTGACACAATCATACACAGAATGATTGTGACCACCATTGTAATTGTTTTGGATATTGTAAATTCTTAGATCAATACGCAGGAATGTTGTGACCACATTGTTAATTGTTTTGGATATTGGTGATCAGAATCAATACGCAGGACTGATTGTGACCACCATTGTAATTGTTTTGATTTGGGATCAGAATCAATACACATGACTGATCTGATCCACCATTGTAATTGTTTTGGAGATTGGTGATCACAATCAATACACAGGAATGATTGTGACCACAATTGTAATTGTTTTGGATATTGTAAATTCTTAGATCAATGACGCTGGCATGGATCGTGACCAACTTGTATTGTTTTGGATATTGGTGATCCAGAATCCATCCGCAGGAATGATTGTGCACCACCATTGTAATTGTTTTGGATATTGGTGACAGAATCAATACCTGGAATGATCGTGACGCAACATTGTATTGTTTTCGAGATTGGACCAGAATCAATTATGCAGGAATGATTGTGCCTACCATTGTAATTGTTTTGGAGATTGGTGATCACGAATCAATACACGGAATGATTGTGACACCATTGTACTTGTTTTGATATTGGTGATAGAATCAAGTGAAAGGAATGATTGTGACCACCATTGTAATTGTTTTTGGAGATTGGTGATCATAATCAATACCCGGATGATTGTGACCACCATTGTAATTATTTTTGATATTGGCGATCAGAATCCATACACAGAATGATTGTGGCCACCATTGTAATTGTTTTGAAGATTGGTGATCAGAATCAATACGCTGGATGATCGTGACCAACCATTGTAATTGTTTTGGATATTGGTGATCAGAATCAATACACAGGAAGATTGTGACCACAATTGGTATTGTTTTGAAGATTGGTGATCAGAATCAATACACAGGAATGATCGTGACCACCATTGTAATGTTTTGGAGAATTGGTGATCACAAGCAATACACAGGAATGATTGTGACCCACGCATTGTAATCGTTGCGGGAGATTGGTTGACCAGAATCAATATAGGATTAATTGTGACTACCATTGTAATTGTTTTGGAGATTGGTGATCACAATCATACACATTATATTGTGACCGACCATTTGTAATTGGTTTGGAGATGGTGATCAGAATCAATACACAGGATGATTTGTGACCACATTGTAATTGTTTTTGGGGAGGTGCCAGAATCAATACACAGATTAATTGTGACCACCATTGTAATTGTTTTGGAGATTGGTGATCAGAACAATACACGGAATGATTGTGGCCACCATGTAATTGTTTTGAAGATTGGTGATCAGAATCAATACACAGGAATGATCGTGACCAACATTGTTAATTGTTTTGGAGATTGGTGATCAGAATCATACCAGGAGATTGTGACTACCATTGCAATTGTTTTTGGAGATTGGTGATCAGAATCATTACGCAGGAATGATCGTGACCACCATTGTCATTGTTTTGGAAAAAAGATTTTTTTTTTGGTGATCAGAATCAATACACAGGAATGATTGTGGCCACCATTGTAATTGTTTTGAGATTGGTGATCAGAATCAATACTCGGAAGGATCGTGACCAGACATTGTAATTGCTTTGGCTATTGGTGATAGAATCAATACGCAGGCACTTATTGTGACGCACAATTGTAATTGTTTGGTAGAATGGTGATCAGAATCAATACACAGGAATGATCGTGACCACCATTGAATAGTTTTTGGAGATTGGTGATCACAATCAATACACAGGAATGATCGTGACCACCATTGTAATTGTTTCGAAATTGGTGACCAGAATCAATTATGCAGGAATGATTGTGACACCAATTTAATTGTTTTCGAGTTGGTGACCAGAATCAATATGCAGGAATGATTGGACTACATTGTAATTGTTTTTGGAGATTGGTGATCCAATCAATACACAGAATGATTGTGACCACCAGTGTAATTGTTTTGAGATTGGTGATCAGAACAATACCAATAGATTGTGATCACATTGTAATTGTTTTGGAATTGTGATCAGAATCAATACGCTGGAATGATCGTGACCACATTGTAATTGTTTCGGAGATGGTGACCAATCAATATGCCGAATGATTGTGACTACCATTGTAATTGTTTTGGGATTGGGGATCACATCAAACACGGAAGGATTGTGACCACCATTGTAATTGTTTTGGAGATTGGTGATCAGAATCACTACACAGGAATGATTGTGACCCCATTGTAATTGTTTTGGAGATTGGTGACAGAATCAATAACACATGAATGATGTGACCACCAGTGTAATTGTTTTGGAGATTGTGATCAGAAAATAACAGAATGATTGTGGCCACCATTGTAATTGTTTTGAAGATTGGTGATCAGAATCAATACGCGAATGATTGTGATCACATTGTAATTGTTTTGGATATTGGTGGGTCAGAATCATACGCAGGAATGATTGTGACGCACAATTGTAATTGTTTTGGAGATGGTGATTCAGAATCAATACACACAGGAATGGATCGTGCCACCATTGAAATAGTTTTGGAGTTGGTGATCACAATCAATACACAGGATTGATTGTGACCACCATTGTAAATGGTTTCGGAGATTGGTGGACCAGAATCAATATGCATGAATGATTGTGACTACCATTGTAATTGTTTTGCGCAGATTGGTGATCACAATAATACACATGAATGTTGTGATCCCCATTGTAATTGTTTTGGAGATTGGTATCAGATCAATACACTGAATGATTGTGGACCACCAGTGTAATTGTTTTGGAGATTGGTGATCAGAATCAATCCAGGAATAATTGTGACCACCATTGTATTGTTTTTGGAGAATTGGTGATCAGAATCAATACACAGGAATGATTGTGGCCACCATGTAATTGTTTTTGAGATTGGTGACAGATCAATACGGCTGTGAATGAATCGTGACCACATTGTATTGTTTTGAGATTGGTGATCATAATCAATACGGGCAGTAATGATTGTGACTACCATTCAATTTGTTTTGGATATTGGTGATTCAGACTCAATACGCAGGAATGCTCGTGACCACCATTGGATTGGTTTTGGAGATGGTGATCAGAATCAATACACAGGACTTATTGTTGACCACCATTGTCATTTGTTTTTGAGTTGGTGAATTCAGAATCAATACACAGGAATGATTGTGACCACATTGTAAGTGTTTTGGAGATTGGTGATCGAATCAATACCAGGAATGTTGTTGCCACCATTGTATTGTTTTTGGATATTGATGATCAAATCAATACGCCTGGAATAATCAGTGACCAACATTGTAATTGTTTTTGAGATTGGTGACACTACGCAATGAAGATTGTGAACCATTGTAATTGTTTTGGAGATGGGTGACAGAATCAAATACCAGAATGACTGAACCACCATGTAATTGTTTTGGAGATGGTGATCATAATCAAAACAACAGGAATGATGTGGTTGGCCACCCATTGTAATTGTTTTGTAGATGTGAGAGAATCAATACACAGGAATGATTGTGGCCACCACTGTAATTGTTTTAAGATTGGTGATGACAATCAATACACAGGGGACTGAATGATTGTGATCACCGGTGTATTGTAATTGTTTTGGAGATTGTGATCAACAATCATGTCTCAGTAATGATTGTGACTACCATTGTAATTTGGAGATTGGCAATCACAATCAAATTACAATGGTGGTCACAATCATTCCAATCATTTTGGTTTACATGTTTTAATAAATTAGATGTACACTCCTCTAGAAATATTGAAAAATTCTTCTTGTCTACACCAAAAGAAGCGGTTTCACGGTATTCATGCCATGGTATCGGTTTTATGGATTCCTTTTGACAATAAACAATATGGTTTATTGATTTTAGTAAAACACGTGTATTCCTCGTGTGTTGACACTTGACCTATGTGTGGTGACCTTTGCCTCCGATATGGTTCTGTGCTAAGTCAGGGACCTTTTGACAAAATGAGTGTCATGGGCTGTTACGCAAACCCTGCAAACAAAGGTCAGGCTATCCTCTCCTACCTTCATGCCAACTATCAGCCCCATATGTCAAAGCCTAAGCGAAACGCATATCTGGACAGACTCGCAGAGGGACAGACAGACAGGAAGGAGCTCATTTTAGTAGCACAGATAAAAACTAAGACTCGCCTTTGGACAATGCTTAAATATCATTGAGAATCCGTATTGAGTTTAATATATCAGCGACTTGGTTTTTCAAAAGCAGACCCTGGGTTTTAATATTGACACTTACATTCTTATTTAATCGAATGGACCTAACAAGAAGCCCATCATGCGCGCCCTCATCATCCTGACGCCTCTACTTGGCGTGACCTGGATCTTTGGAGTTTGCAGGTTTCACCAATCATCTCAAATTGTCTTTTCCTACTTGTTCGTCATCTCCAACGCATTCAGGTAATATTATAGAATCTCCCTAATGAAATTAGATATCATTTGTAAAGGTTAATATTTCGAATTTTTGTAGAGGTTGATAACCTCAGTATGATTTGTTTTAATACTACTACTGATCTTTTCTATAGCGTTTAGTGTAGTCTAGCATGGAATAGCCTGCTAGCAGTCTACAATATGTATGTAATTGTAGTGGTCGTAGACCGTGTGAAACTATATCGTACTGCTGTCATCTATTCAAAGAAATTTACTTTATTCCAAGTTTTTAGTCCACATTCCCAATAGGAACTCTCCTATATTATTAAAATCCAGTACTATTTGAGTATTTCCCACCTACAATAATGTTTATATAATTTATTCTACCTTATAAATGGCCGTTTATTTGTGGGAATCGTTGTGGCACGTCCTTCAGCGCAGCTGGGGCAACGCAACCTACTACATTGTGTACGCATGTTCATTGAAGAGCATTTTCACCTCATGAAATATTAAGTATTATTATCACTCATAAACAGTCAATTTTGTATTAAAATAAGGACACCATTATCCTAATGTAGAAAACGATATGAAAACAATTGTCATGATTGTTGCGCAGATCAATGCATACGTTAGCACTCCAGTTACCTCCATAGAGTTTTTAACGCAGATATGTCTCTCAAAAGGCATATGTTCACCAAGATCTTGTCAATTAACATTATACCACTTCAGAATTTAACATAAAGTGAAAAGCCCCGTATGAATTGAATAATCTTTATATTTGTCTTTCAGGGAGTCTTCATTTTTATTTGTCAGTGTCTGATGGATGCAGACGTATTGTTTTCTTAGGTTGTTATTATAGTTATTATTGTAATGGTAGTTTGTCAAAAGATGCGCACAGACATAATATTAAGACACATGTAAAAGGTCGTAATGCAGAGGGGGTAACGCAGATCACCGCTAAATAATGGAGTATACACTCTCTAAATGGGCATAGGCCTACATAAGAACAGAATGAAAGCAATTTAGACTTCAACGCTACCGAAATTATTTACTCACCAGGAGTATTTTCGCCAGACCTCTGCGGTCATCAGCTGATGTATTGCTCTGAGTCATTCTGGAAACTCGTGATGAAGTGTTCCCAATGACGTCATGATTTTATGACGGCAAAAGGTTTTTGATGCCCCTCCCCTCTTGGGTGAAGCCGCTTGTCCCAGACTGGATCCAAGTCTAGTCCTTTGTCTCTGTTCAGTTTCGGGTTTTCAAATTTATCCGTCATTTTCGGTGGCCTGTAATTGAATGATTTGCTCCCGATGGCTGATTTTGGAGCTGGGCGCCCTTGATTTATGTTCAGCGACCCGTTTTTCCAACTTCGACCAGATTCACCAATGTATTGGGAGTCACAGTCGGAACAAGGAATGCTATACACCACGCCTGAGAGTTTTTCCTTTATCTGTTTGTCTTTTGGTGCAACAGGATTTCTTGAGGGTTTGTAAAGGTTTAAATGTGGTAGTGACACCGTAACTTCGGAATTAAAAGTCCGTCGTAGTGCTCCTCAGATTAGTCCCACCAACCAAAGTCACGGTTGACTAAGCTCCTTTTGCTATGGGTATCCTGACCATCTGGTTAAGATTTGGCAGTCCTTTGTTTCTTAGGTTTCCCCCTACAAAATGCCCAATCCTGTAGCCACATTTGTTACAGCTTCTGACATTGCCACTCCTCACATTTATCCTCCGGGTCGGTGACAACAAATTCCGCTCTATATACAAGTCCGAACCACACTTCATTGTGCCCAGCGGGTGGTGGGAATTAAAAAATTCAAATATTGGTCCTGTTGCGTTGGTTTGTCTTATTCAGACCTTAGTTTTTAGTGACCATCCGGTTGTCTACCAATTATGTATCGAGGAAGGAAGTTGTCCCGTCTTCCTCTTCCTCGCGCGTGAATTTGATGTTTCTATCAAGGCTGTAAGATATCTGTGAACTCATCTAAGTGAACCAGGTTTTGATGACACAGAATGTATCGTCAACATAGCGATACCATGTACGTGGGATGGGGTGCTGTTTTTAGAGCCTCCTTCCTCGAAGAAATTCCCTGTACGCGTTAGCGGACAAAGGACTGCAAGGGCTACCCATCGCACATCCCACCTTTTGCTAAGTATATTTGGTCTCTGAATGTGAAATAAGATTTGTTCCTAACAAAAAGTCGAACAATTGTAGAACTTGTTCCACTTCCAAATTCTCCAGCGGGTTCCTGTCCTTCCAACTGTTATCCTTTATAACAGAAATCGCCTAACCACCTCAAACTGTCTTGGCTACTGGTCTGGATGTAAATAAGGCTGTGACGTCAAATGATACTAAAGATTCATCCGCTGACATGGTATGTCCTTGATCTGATCAACAATGAACTGCGTGTTTTCTGAATATGACAGGTCCGTCTTACCCAATAATGGTGAAATAATATTGGACACAAATTTGGCAAGTTCGTATGTCACCGAACAATGCTGGAAACGATTGGGGGGTCGTAGGGGGGCCTGCCTCTTTGTGGACCTTGACTAGCCCATAAAATTTTAGGCACATCACAAGTAGTGGGGTAAATCTTCCAGTAAGTGCTTGAATCTATAGCCCCAGATTCTTTCAACTCTTTTAACAGCTTAATAAGATTGGTCTGGAACTTCCGCGTAGGATCTTTTTTAAGCTTGCTATATACTTTCTCATCATTCAGAAGTGCCAATGCTTTTTCCTCATACTGAGCTTTGTCTATAACAACTGAAGCCCTACCCTTATCAGCAGGTAAAATCAAGATATCATCATCTTTACTCAAGGTCTTAACCGCTTTCCTTTCACCTTTCGTAATATTACTCGGCGGAGGTTTTGATGTTTTGATTATGTTGACAACACGGGCTCTTAATTCGGAAGCCTTGTCACTTGCGAGTTCTTTACACGCTGTCTCGGTAGCAACTATGATATCATTAATGGGCAAATAGTTGGGACTGACGGCAAAATTAAGACCTTTTTGTAGCACAGAAACCTCGTCGGGAGTTAGTTTTCTTGACGATAGATTAATTACCCACTTATCTTTAACCGTGTTTCGTTGTTCTTTCAAAGATTCAGCGCTGTTACGCTCCTCGATAAGACGATTAAACTTCCGAATTTGACGGGTTTTCGTCTCTTCGTGTTCAGATGTCTGCGACCTCAGCGTGAACTTCGACACCCAGCTAAAGCTTTCTTCCGGTAAAATCCCGCGAAGTTTTTCCTCAATTTCACGATGTTTTTCTTTCAAACAGTCAAGAGTGAAATTTATTTGACGTATCCTCTCATTAAGTAGAGCTCTTTCCGCTTTTAGAATTATATTATTTGCTCTATATCCCTTGACTTCCGGTGATCGTATACGGATTTTTGACGTCATAAAATCATGACGTCATTGTGAACTTCATCACCGAGTTTCCAGACTGACTCAGAGCAATACCATCAGCTGATGACGCCAGAGGTCTGGCGAAAGTACTCCTGGTGAGTAAATAATTTCGGTAGCTTTGAAGTCTAAATTGCTTTCATTCTTACAATTGACCGCTACGTATGAATCTACATCATGAAATAAGAACAAGTTATTACAAATTAAAGAAGGGATATAGAAGAAGAAATTTCTCCTCAAAACAGTACCTGCCGGGAATCGAACCACCTGTCCGCTAGATAACGTTCTAGCATGCTGACTCGAACGCACAACCTTCCGCTTAGTTCTCGATGCGCTAATCAATTGACCCACCACGGCATTTGATGGGTCCATTCGAGTTTCTACACCATAGCGTTCGATGCGTAATGCCGTCCATATCACGAGGTGATCGCTGTCATCAATTAGCCTTTGCTATTATAGGTTTATTATTGAAATGTTGCTGAAATATGTATTAATATATTTCTCAATATTACTTTTTTGATAAGGTTGCAAAAGTTTTGCGAAAGCGATTCAAGAGAAGGGTCGCAGACAATTCATCACAGAATAACGCTACAGAAATGTCTGCAGTGACAAATAGAGGTATGTAGTCATTTATATGCTAAGATTGATATTATCTTTGTGTAACATACCAGAGTGTAACTGAACATTCAATCACACTTGCACACTATAATGCACATCATAATCTAAACTATCGTGTCAATGTGTCAATCACACGTTTCTGTTTGTGGCTTATTTCGTTACTGCAAAGTGCTACTTATAATTTTAACATTTCCTGAAGGAAAACGTGCTTTAATAATATTAAAAATTAAAGGATTCAGCAAAAGAATTCGGTTTATCCCTCGCATCCGTCCAAAGTTCAAGTCCCCCCCCCCTGTTTCACTTAATTTCTACCAAATGAACTCCTCACATTGGTATTAAAAAGGTGGAAGTCGTACATACAACTTCATGATCATATATTAAGCTAACTCATCTATCTCATATTTCTGAAAACTTTGTTACTCGTATATACGTGTAATTTGGATTTCTTACATTTACTATATAGAATGGGATGTTGTTGTGTTATTTGACGTGGGAAACTTGGCTTTGACACCTTGATAATTTGTGTTATTTATTATGATTATCAGTTCTTAGGCTATATTTGAAACTACTTTTGATTCAATCTACTCCTTGAAATGGGTGGCGTTCATTTCGTCATGATAGTAACCACTTGAGTTTTTGGACACAAAACTGATACAATTCATCATCACTTCCAGCACACATAGATAGAGCGGTTCCCTTTTCTTAAAAGCGTCTTGAGGTCTTCATTTTTTCCGGGCCACCCAGCACCTTTTTAAGTTCAAGGAAATGTCAAATAGAATTATGTGGTTTGTGTCAGTCTACAAGGAGGGACGAGAAAGCATTCATATTTGGGTTGGTGATGACATCAATTAGTGAAACTTTTGATTTTGCAGAGAGTATAGAAATTCCAGGTGACTGGTGTAATCTATTCATTGCCACTGACTGCAAATCAATACTTTCACCCTTACGATGGGTTGTCACTGGTAGTGTATCTTTTTTCTGGGCCTGTTTATTGGAATGAATGCCCCGTAAAGATTTGTACGAGTAGGTTTTATCATCTCATTTCCTGGGACCTTTAAGGTAGGACTTGTGTTTATCCACGTCTCAGTGAACAAGCTGTATTATAGTTGATAATGGTTTTCTCTGCTTCTTCTAGTGATAATAGGGGCGAAATACAAAGTTTCGGAACATTATTAACGTCCACTTCATGAATGATTCAGCGTGTTCTTAGAGAGTTATTTTGCGCAGGAGGGGAATCGCATGAAAATAACCTCCATCCCACCCCCAAAAGAAATTGTACGCACTAGACGCATAACCCCCTCAGCCGCGCGCACACGGCTTAAGCTGCTAAAACTAACACGGGATCCGTCTGCTCATTCAGTCACGGTAATGGTATTTATCCGGCTGACTATGTTTTCAGTTTGTAGACTTATGGACCCATCTTTTTCACATTCATGCGGGGACAATTGAATTTAATCATTAAAGAACACTATCAGATGTTGAATCTTAAAAAGGAATTTTATTATGGGAAAACAGCCAATTTTTGGAAAAATAAAGATTTGATGACGTACAGGCATTGATTGGTTTATTATTTTGCTTCGGGGGACCCATTCAGGTAAAAATGACGTACGTATCCCTACATTGGAAAAAACAACCGATTATCGTCATCGTACGTCGGTTTTTGAATCAGTAGGGAAAAGGTAAATTTTGTACTGTTTAGACATATTAAACGGTGTCTTTTGGAAAAAAATAATAGCACTTTGGGCAGAAGGGTCATGTACAGACCTTATTTAACATAGTCGGATTTATATATATCGGTCGCCCCCGAAGAGCAACCTGATATCTGATACCTGACACGTGACCTGGTACCTGACAGCGTTACACCAAACTATTCATCTCGTTACCGTTTATAACTACAATACGGCAAAGCAGCAAGCATTCTGTATCTCTGTTGTCACAGCGTAATCGATCAAGATGTGAGACTATACATGTGGTTCTGTACAGGGAGGGTAGGACACGATCTGCTCGATTTGGGCATTGGGATTCCAAACGGTAATTTGTGAAACTGCTACATGGCATTTACTAGGCAGTCTCGGTCTCCAGTTGACATTAAAAAATCATTCTAAACCTTGTTCAAAAGATCTTAGTAATATCATGATAAATTAAGAAAAAAATATGAAGTTCACATCAATCATGCTTCTTTTAAATTACCTGTGCATAACTCAAAAACTCCAGAAACTTCCCCTGCAAAAGTAATCTCTATCAAACATAATACCCTTGAACATACGCGCCATGCATGGCTACAGAGCTATTGCGCTCTGTAGCCATGCGCAACAATACACTCTAATACAAACATCCCTATTATATTATCATACACCCCAAAACCATTGCACTCCTGGATTGTATTGTACTCAATAGATTATACGCAGGGACAAATTTTTCCACAAAGAATGTGATTTTTATGAAGTCTGCGATAAATTCTAATGTAGATAAGTCCCATAATTGAAGAGAGTATTACTAACTTTATTCTGAAGAAATGCTGTTAGCCTAAGGTATACATTAGTTCAACAATAGTTTTCTGTTCGAAAAGCGCATTATTTTGCCTTTCATCATCAAACAATACAAAACTAAAAAATTAAAAAAAAAAAAAAAAAAAAAAAAACCCTGATTGTGTCCGCCATTTTGATTTTTTAAATAGCATATATCTAACATATATGGTATCATCGGAAAGCCTATTTCATTATCTTTAATTTGCTGCAAAGATATTTCAAGTTGATAAGTAGAGGCCGAGGTACTGTCTTTTGAATCAAGTAGTCAGCTTTTTCACCCTTTCCACGGATTCCCATGCGGCCAAAGACTCCCCAAAATGATCATAAGGGTATGTCTATGTTTATGTCAAATGAAGTGGTATCTTAAAGGTGTAAAAGTCAGTGATAATGGCAAGTTTTATTTGAAACACTTTTTTCAAGATGTGGCATATTTTGGTCTACCAATATAGACAATGCTTTAAACCTCAAAAGATTGTCACCGATGTCTGTTCCTTCATATGGTATGATTAATTCAACTCCTCCAGAAACTGATACATGTATCAAGTTAATTTATTTTTCAAATGATTTTTATGGGTGATGAGGACGTAGAAACGCATCGACGGTAAATGTGACTGAGTTTTGTGGGGTTACATAGCGTCACATTTATTCTACAGTCAATAAATAATCCGATTTTTCTTCTGGACACTGATTTGGCTCGTTCAATATGAATCCGTGGACAGAGCGCAAAACAGACTACTTGATTCAAACGACTGTAGCTCGGTCTATACCTAATCGTTGTGAATGATCTTTGCAGCAAATTAAAGACAATGATCTCAGCTTTCAGATGATACCACATATGTATAGATATATGTTACTTTTAAGTTCAAAATGGCGGACAAAATCTGGGTCAAGGTTTTTTGACTCACCCTGTAGCAATCCGCTCTACTTTTTTACCACCTGTTTGGGTTGCCTGGCGTTTGTGGTCAGCTATAAGGAAAATGGGGAAAATATCGCGCCTGACTTCATTTACCTTTTGTTGTGATGCGTAATGTTTACTTCTATTCATTTCAGAATACTGTAATATAGTAGTTCCACCAGGCTTTACAAAATCGTTTTTCTCCGCGAACATCAGTCATCCCTGATTATGCAAAATCTGTATTATATGAAAAACTTTTAGCCTATTTTACAAGTTTCCCTGAAATTACATTCTGACCTCTGTAGGTGACTTCTGACATCAATATCAAGTTAAAGTTATCCATATTATACAAAATGACCCAATCAGGTTTCATTTTTTTTCAAATGACAGCAATGTAACACTTTAACCTATTTAAAACAGGACCACAAATGACCTTTGACCTCTACAGGTGACCTCCAACATGACGATTACACAAAGGTTTCCATATTGGACCTGTGACCCATTTTGCATATTGAGCTATTTCAGCCTATTTTACAACTTGACCCCAAATGACCTTTTGACCTCTTGGAATATGAGCAATTCCAGCAAACCCTTGACAAGCTTGCATCTTCCCAAGTTTTCTACATGCCACTGTTTAAATAGTTCCATCTGTGGCCGTTTTTCTAAGTCATTTTGAATTTCATCGATTGGGGTTATATAAGAGATACATAATTACTTTTGGTGTCAAATTGCTATTGGTAGTATTGATCATTTCCAAAATAGACGTTTTCAAATTTTGACATTGAAGTTTACCACCCCATACTACCTGTTCCTTTTCAACTTTCTGAGGTACTGGTAAGTTAGAAATACATGTGTTTACAATCTGTTCATAATATTTCTAAGGGAGATAAGGATTCATAACACTATCAGGAATGGTGGTCTGCACGTTAGTCCGAGTGACTTATGAAACATCTGATTCTTGGACGATTATATACTGACCGTAGATATGACACTTCCAGGAATTTAGAACATTAAGACTGAGTACCAAAAAGGGGAGTCAATTATCTTCACCGTCTCCCTATATTTCAATACTGGCTTTAACTAGCTGTCGTCTCGCTCAATATATGTTTCTTCGGAAGAGTTGCAGGTACTTTCTAAGGCAGCCAAAGACATGACATTCATATTCTATGTCAAAGTAAACGTTAGGTGTAGACAGTCAAAAAAAGGGAATTTATATTTACCTTTCTGTTTTGGTTTTATTTTGGCCATTCTTGATTTGTGTGTGTGTGTGTATGTGTGCTTTCCATACTCCAATTTATAACATTTTTGCTTAGATGCAGGTGGAATGCCAACACCGGAATAGATCGTGATAGGAGCTGAAGCCGAAGAGTAATAACCAGCGAAATTCAAAAGAAACCCAGATGAGAAAACTCAATGACAGTGGTTTATTTAGCTCAATATCCAGGATGTAAATAATAATAAAGGTTTTGATGTGTTTATGTGCGATCTAAAATTTGAATCAGAAATTGTTACGTACTATAGTTTAAGTAAATACATTAAGAAAGTAAAATATACTATATATATATAGTAATAGAGTTAGGCGAGTTGAAAGTTATGTGGTTCATGAAAGAAAAGATAGGTGACACAAAATAAGGCTAAGAAGAAAGTTTGTCTCGCTTACTTACATTTGGCAAAAAAGCTATGTTCATAGTATGGGTTTTTAATAAGCAAAGCGCTTCACAGATTTTTAAAAAAATCCCACTTTTTTCCGCGTCGGGACCATTTTTGTTTATATTTTCTTCCTGACAGCTAAACAAATACAAAAATCTCACTTATTCACGCAGGGATGAGACCAACTTTTTTCCTGGTCTAATGATAATGTAAATATTTTTTTACCTGTCCTAGTTTGCTAATGATCAATATGCTTGTATATATGTAAGAAAATTGCACACAATTTTTGGGGGGGAACATCCGATTTTCTATCAGTATGATTACCTGATCAGGTTATTTTATAGCAACATTACTTGAGGAAATTACATGTATGCTGTGTATAAATAATATGCATTTCAGAAATTAAAAGGGGGAAAAAAGTAATTGTGAAAACAAATCCAAAAAATTGGTGTCATCGCATAGAAGTATTTACTCGCGCAGGGATGTGAGACAAAGGTTTTTCTTGGCGCAATGATAATGTAAAAAAAAGTGACTTAAACTATAGTCGATTCGCGTGATACGTTCGTCCCCTGGAGTTTTGGACCTATTCCAATAAGTCGGAGAGGGGCTCTACCGGAAAATGAAAGAATTCAAATGCACGTGCCACACCGGATTATCTTGGAGGACACTCTGGTCATTTAACTATAAAAAGTAGATTCATCCAAAAGCGATCTTCCAAACACGTGACCAGATCGTTCCACTGGTCAAGACAGGAGGTTCTCAGTCGAAACAGAAATGAATGGAGCTTAGTAAGTCTATGGAGCTCACACAAAACAAGGAAAGGAGATTAATTTCTCTTTACGTTTCAATTCACATTGCCGAATCACGGGTGGTTATTTAGCATGCTATCAATGGACTAATACCACGATACTCGTCTGAATCCGCTTATCTCAATAACCATGATAACTCGCGGAAATAAGAACGATTAGATAGCTGCTGTGTGATACAAGAACATGGTCACATTGATGTGAACATATACATGTATACAAATAAACTTACTGTCACAGAGCAGCTATCGACTTTAATAAACGAGAGATAATGGTACATCATCATTTTGTCCGATCACCCCGCCCATCCCAGCATAAAAGATCGCTTTTCGAAGAATATACTATAACTCACCTGCCACTAAATACAATTTCATTCATGTATGGACACGCACTATAATAGGGTATTTCAGGCATTAACATTGCTCACAATAACATGATTAACAGTAGTCCCTGCGCCTCATTGAATCTGTCACCTCCGCAAGAATGGTACGGGGTCACATATCAGGTGAATTGAGTATAGTTGCATTTAAAAATCCATTTCGCCAACTGTTTACACATGATCAACATGCTTGTATATAAAAGTACTGCACACAATTTAGGGAGAACATACGATTTCATATCATAGGCCATTGCATCAAAGGAAATATTGTTATTTTTGATTATATGCATCAGCGAACTAAAAACATTTTCCACCATAGATGCTTAAAATATTAGTTAATAGTTAACATTTTGGGGTATGTCAATCATAAAAGTTGAACATTTTCTTTAAAATTAATAAAATGTCAGTGACCAGTGATGTACATTATACTACATGGACCCCAGCAAATAATGGCGCTATTGATAATCAGTAAATGCACCCGGTATTTAAAGGACAAAGCACTTTAGATTCTTTTTTATCTCAGTGAAATTCAGAGCTATTGTTTTTACCCATGCAGTTGAAAAGATTATAGGTGTTATCACCGCCCCAGTTTAGATTGAGCTTTCGTCTTTCATGAATAAATAAACCTCGAGCTTCTACTGTCAACTAACTTTGACATTATATTTCATCATTTCATCACGAAGATACCGAAAGTCATGAAAGAAATGTTGTTTGGCAAGCTGTGACCTAACATCTTTGTGTATCTTTGTGCAGAACCAAGACGTAACTTATTGCTGAACTTTATTTCTTTTCAATTAACCACGTTTTTAGAAGAAAACAAACTTAAGGGTATCCAGCGACATATATACAAGACATGTAATATGGTATCGTGCATTGCTGAGATTACTATAAAACCAATTTTTGAAATAATCTCATCCGTGATCGGCACCAGTTTACCTGTATTTCATATTATTCGGTGAATGAATACCAATGGTGTTCGATTTCTTCTAAAAACGCGATAAATTGAATAGAAATGAGGTTACGCAGCAAGATATGGTCCTGCACAAATATGTTAGGTTACAGTCTGCCAAACAACGTTTTGTTCATCTTCGTTTCCTTTTCGAATAAATGATGAAATATACGGTCAAAGTTAATTAAAGGCACAGTAGAAACTCAGCGTTTATTTATTCGCAAAAGAGGATAGGTATTTTGTGTTTACATCATGAAAAAAAACTAAAGCTAAATCGGGGTGGTGATAACACCTCAAATGTTTTCAACTGCGTGGGTAGTATAACAATGGCTCTGCACGTCCAGATAAAAAGGAATCTGCAGTACTTTGTTCTCCCTTAACGGGTGGGTTAATAAATATCAACAGCGCTATTATTTCATGGGGTCATTGTTGTATGATGTACATCCACTGGTCACTAATATTCAGGAAAGGAAATTTAAATGATATTTTATTCATTTTAAAGAAAATGTGACTTTTAGACTTGACATACCCCGCAGTATTGAAAGGTATTACAGTGTATATCTACTACTAACCCTAATGCCCTACCTGTTTCTCCCGGGAGGGAGTGAATGAATAAAAGACTAGAGGGGAAAGAGAAAAGCCAGAAATTCGGGTTGGTCTCGAACCAGGGGCCCTTCGTGATGACCGGGGATATCATGCTACGGCGGTGTCCATAAATGAGTCTTCGTTTGATTAGGGGGGTGTGATAATTCAAAAAATTGAAACCCCAGCTCAAAATATGGAGACATCCTAATTAAACTAGAAAAAAAAATCAATTTTACTGAAATCAGACGATTCTAACCCCCCTGTACATACCCTCTGAAAGTTTTGAAATAAGGTTTCCAAATTCAGAAGCCTTGCAATGTGAATGATACATTGAATTGCCAAGTATTCTATCACCAAGATTTCAGGATCTTTATTCCTGATTTCAGATTTGCTGTTTAGTTTTACCAAAAATCAACATTTTTATTCAATTCCAGCCAATTTGTGACATGTTATATTATTTCCCACCAATGGTACATGTCTTTTAGCTTTTGTGGAATGTTGTTTTAAAAATTAGGCTAATCACAAATTACATCCATTTTCAGGAATTTAGCAATGGGGCTGCATGTATGCAGTCTGAGCAGTATTCAAGATAAGAACTAATGCATATCAAAGTAAATTTAGCTTTGCTGTCTTAATGTATTTGTTAGAAAATAGCTATACAACTACAATTGTACAGCAAACTGATATCGGCTACCAAGAATGGCGAGTCTGAGCATGATCTAGGTAAACATAAGCAACTCTTTTACAGCTAAAGAATTAAATCAACACTAAATTAAATCCTTGCATAGTGGCGTCTACATTGGCCGTGACCTTGTTTAACTGAATACAGGATCAGATTGATCAGATTACTACTTAAGCTTCTTAGAAATACAATGCCAATACACTAGGTGCACAATATATCAATAAATCTCTGAATAATGAGATAATGGACAGACCCACAGCTGTCATTTAGAACTGTTTGTATAGTAAAAGCAAAGTAATAACAATTAAAATTCATTCAAAGAGTTTAACTGGTGTTTTTTGTCAATAATTGGAGCTTTACTCAGTCAATAATGGGACAAAACAGCTGCTGCAAATTGTGACGCCTGAGTGGTTTCCACAGAGCTCACCATAGGGGCCTCACTGTGCTCACTGCAACTACTCGAGTGAAAAGCACAAGGTTTTAATTAAGTAGAAAGATCCTAATCAAACTGAATTCTCCATTTAAACACAATTTTTCATGTCTTTTCATACATAATCTTAAAGTATATGTGGATTTATGTGCAATCCGACACTTTCTGAATGATTATGCAAATAAGAGATCAAATTATGGCCACCAATGGTTGCCATTTGTTGAAGAAATTTTGATGCGCTCTCCTGGCCAGAGTGTACCATCACAACATGAAACTGGGTATTTAGGATAATTACACAATTTTCCTTGTACTGACGATTTAGTTTTTTCTAATTCATGAAAAGGTTTTTGATTAATTTCAAAAATTATGAAATTACGTGAATTTGCAGCTCAATTAATATGTTTAATGCTAATAACTCCAAATCAGGTAATTATTGAAAAATAAAATGTCAGTACAAACAGAGTCAATCTAATAACAAACTCTGCCAAATGCATTTTATTTGAAGAAACAAAACTGGATATATTGTGCCTCCAAATATGACACTTGGTCCAAAAATAGAAACTGAGAAGCTTAAATAGTTTTTAGGATATACTCACTGTCAATTAACTCACCAGTGTTCTGTGCAGCCATTACACTGCTTTCCCTAACCCTAAATTAAAGAGGTTGTATTTGCCTGATTCCCTTTGTCTGTATAGAACAAAGTTTTTCTATTTTTAATTTCTGTGAGTTTTTGCAAAATACCCGAACTAAGGTATAAAGACGTTCTAAGGAAAAAACATGATAAAATACCGGTAAATTAGCATTTTTAGATTTTTTGCATGGTGAATTACTAAAAACTGCACAAATAAAAATATTTTTTAAAAGGAAACATTTTTGATTAGGATCTTTTCTACCTTAACAATTACGGTCTTCTTTAGCGGGTGTTTAACTACTTTTAGTGGGAAAATCTTTAGGGTATTTTACGGGGGTTATTGATTGAATTTTAATTTTTTTAAAAGGTTTGTTTTTATGTTAGGGGTGTCTCAATTTTGGGCTGGGGGTAAAATTCATACTTGCACTTTTGTGCATAACAACACCCCCTAGTTTGATGACCCAATCGCTGCATCCGGGACCGTGGTGCATATTTTCCTTCACTCGTCAAGATTGCGTTTTTTGTGTTTAGTACCGTTACCGTTAATCTATGCAGAAATCAGTTTACTTCGCGATATTGCGTAACCAAAGTCCTTATTCGGCATCTTTTTTTCATTTTTGATGCGAGGCTATCAGTTGTTCCCTGATTGTGTTTTTGTAGTAATTTTGCTTGATGTAGTTAATGTATGGCTGTGTTATACATATGTCATTTTCAAAATAAAAAATTTGGATTTTGAAGATTAAAATCTTAAGTGACAAAAAAATTGTGTCATCGCATAGAGTGAAAGTGACTCGCAATACTTATTCACACATTATGTGAGACGAACATTTTTTCATGGCTCATGATTCATGTAAATAAATTTGTATTAACCGAGATGCATTTGAAAAATCCATTTCGCCAACTGTTTTGCACATGACATAATATCCCTAGTGTCCCTAACTGCATTTTATTGCACTTTCCAAAATCACGGATAGGACTCTCCTTGTTTTTGGGGAATTTGCCCCTAGATCTAACAAAAAAATAACGCTACCCTCCCTTTTTATTGCGGTTGATCGCAGTTTGGGTAGTCATTTTGGCTCTAGGAACGTTGGGATATAAGGAATATTTAGTGCACACAATTTAACAATTCCGTTGTTATTTTTTTCTGAACTACAATAAAAGGGTGTCAACACCATGTTAGGAAAAGCAAAAAAAATTCCCGTTGTTATTTTTTCTGAACCTTAAAATATAAAGGGTGTCAACACCATGTTAGGAAAAGCAAAAAAAAATCAGATCAGTCCATGGTAAACCTCCTGTACAATGGGTCTGAAGTTTTCAGACCCCCCCCCCCCCATAGGACCTATGGCAAATGCAAAAAAAAAATCAAAATTTGAATCCTATTTTGAATATGTTTAAAAAGTATTTATGGACACTACGGGCATGTTTTAGCCAAGGCTATTTCTTGGCTAAAATTGGCCAAAATTAGTTTTGGGACAAAATTTAAAAGATTCCTTCCAACTGATCGACCCAAATAATGGAAGGGTGTATTTTATCCTTTACCCTCGTCTTACCAAGGGGGGGGGGGGTGTGGGTGGTTACCACCCCCCCCCCCCTACCGAACTTCGCACCGGTGCCACTCTAAAACGCTAAAAAAAATCGTTTAATTATAAAAAGCTATAGGTAATCGTTCTCTCATCTTCCGGTCATTTTAGCGAAAAAAAAATGTGAAGGTAGCACCTTCACCGGGGTTTAGGGTATGCCGCCAAAGTCGAAGGGTATACAGGGGGGGGGGTGGTTGCCCACCCAAGGATATTTTATGGTTGATTTTTTGAAAATATTATGCCACAGTATGGCTCTAAAATCTTTGTTTATGTAAAACTAGCCAATTGCATCATTTAGAGCTGAAACGCATTGGAAAATCCGACTACTAAGTTTTTTTTAGCGCAAATGGATTTTCGCATATTTCTATGGAAAAAATGCAATTTTGCCGACTCGCGGGACTGATGAGTCATTGTGACGCCATATAGGAGGTTCGGTAACTTATTTTGGTATCAATGGAAAGAGGAGGACCAAGATATCCACTGGTATCAAAATCATAAGCTCGAGGGGTAGGGACTTTTAAAAAAATGCTCTGAGGGGGGTGGTAACCACCCCCCCCCCCTTGTTAACCGTTTTTGTTGTGTTACAAAAAAAAGGCTCTTGGTAAGACGACGGGTTAATGGTAGTTAAAAGGTCGATTTTCACACCCATTTCCATATTTCACCAAATTAGGTTTGTGTTTTCGTTTTTGTTGTTCTTCAAGTTGTTGTTATTGTTGTAATTGTATATAGAGCGGCAATGATATCACTTAGTTCCAAAAATAAAGATCTTTAAGTGAGAAGTCTTTCAAACATCTTATTGGATTGTATAGAGCATTTACGTAATCTGAAAAACAACTAATAGTAGACTAAAGAATAAAAATCTGAAGTGAATTTCTATTCCAAGAAAACAAAATTCGCATTTATACTTACTAAATGCGTCGCCGTCTCATGGTCTTACAGTATATAGAAATATGTTTTGTGAATCGTGTATTAGAAAAAGAAATAAAAAAAATAATTCCCCAAATCGTTTTTGCGTGAATTCTTTGCTTAATCTCGCCATTAATTAGTGGATGAACCCATGTGTCTTGTATCAAAGTGTATTTCATGACAGTGTGTGTAATTAATTTTTTTAGATTCCATCTTCAGTGTTTATGGTTTTGAATGAAGTCATGTTGAACAAAAAAATCTCGTTAGTGAATGTGACCTTTAAGCTAGCATTCCGACCTATAGCTCTTGAAACTGTTATTATAATAATACCAATAACTAGGCGATCACCAGGCTTTCGCAATTACCGAGCTTTTTTCGCAATTACCAGGTGTAGAAGTAATTATAGAGAGCCGGACGAAGTCTGCCAACAACGGTAAAAAAATAGGGCACTCGATTCAGTTGACTCTTCACGCAACATTGGTTTCACGCTTTATTCTGTTTTCGTCTATGGAGCCCGGACTATGGCTCCCGCCGGACTATAGTTGCTTTCACACCGGCTTTCGCGATCAGTATCACCCCGAAAATACAAGAGAGAGATCAAGAGAGACGGATTTAGCTGAATCAGCCCTGACTCAGAGATTTCCCGAGGTGGAACCCTCAATTTCCAAACCATGTTTTTGTATAATAATAATGCTTGTCCATACACTAATCACTAAGCTCAAATCGATGTCCTTCATATAGAAAATCACAAAATTCCGGATTTGGATTTTTGTTGTTGTTTTTGTTGTCTTGTAATTGCGCTTCTCAAATTGCTTATTGCGGCTAGCTTGATTAAAGACACGACGCTTGGGTTGACGCTCATTACTCATGTTTTTTCCTTCTACCCTTTGCATCGCACTGTCCAGGTTATTCCATCTAGTAACGTTACCAAATCTGGTAACGCATTACCAGCTCTGGAAACATTCAATCCCACAATGCAGCGCAAGCATATATTGAAGATTTCAAATTATAGTCCACCGGTACAATCATGCAAAATATGATAAAAAAATGTAAGAGAAATGAAAAAGGTTTGTTAATAAAATTCTAAACATTGTTAAGAGCTGTAATACTTTATTTTTCCTTGTAAGAGCGCTATATAAGTACCTGCATTATTATTATTACTACTATAAAGAGGTACAACTATTAAACTAAAACACTATAAACAAAACTTGCGTTGCAAGGGAAGATATTTAAAGTAATCTTAACATGTAAAATCCAATAGTTAGTTGATAATATAATAATTTCATATTAGTGACTATAACTAAAGGCACTATCAGTGATATGCTAAATCAGAAAATCGAAAAAATCATAAAAAATCAGATTTTTGCATTTCTGTAACAAGTACAAGTATCCTAACATACCCTGCAAATGATAAGACCAGAAGCATCCTAATAAGGACAGAATCGGATATTTTAGTCATTACTGTCCGTACGGACACTTATTACAACACGTAATTGAATGGAGATTAATTATCTTTTAACACTGCCGTTTTCTTCCTTTTCTGGTAATTCTTCAGATGGAAAAAGTAATTTATGATAAGTCTACAGACTTATCCTTCACGATTAAGCTATTCCTGCAAATTTAAAATATTTTGACTCTTGTGGGTGAATCACTGATAGTGTCTGAAAAAATACCCAACATCGAGAATAAATCCAAAGATGTTTTAAAACCGTATGAGTTGAAGCGGTACCATATTTTAATTAACCTAATGTTCCACAGGATATTCAATGTACACATAATAAGCAATTCGTTCCGGATTTTAGTAGTATTTTTATTGAAATTACCTTTATTTCGGCTTTTATATTATGGTATGTTTGCTTGAAGATATGATCACTGAAAATACTCTTTTAAACGAATGTGTTGGAGAAATCATTAAAGGTGTTTGTTCCGATTTATGTCTATTGTGTTCTCTACTCGATATGAGAGCCTGACACTTACACATACGCCCCAACAAGTACCGGGGGAAACAATCTTGCGGTTTTGAATGATAGAATCAATAATGCCATTGCAAAGACCTATTCAATACTGTGTAATATTGATGGTTAACATTAATTTCGGCGGTTAGTTGTTTATTCTTGGGAATGAAATGGATTTGAGGGCTCACACTTCAGGACGACCATGGAAATACGGCCTTCATCTGATATCAACAATTGATACTACTTTCCGGGTAAATCAGAGGATCCCAAAGATGATCGGAACACACACTTTAAATGTTGTCCCAGCTCTTCAAGTCATATGCATCAGCATTTCCCTTCCACATTATGACATAAGGTCTTCATACAAACTGGATTAAAAAATTGGCATTGTGTTCGGTCCCAAAGATTGTGGGCTTTTCATAACAATGGTAGGGGAAACTTTCTTTATATACTGAGCCACATACATCTTGCCCTTAGACAAAATGGAAACATAAATGCATACGTACACACGTAGCTACACGTATTCTATGCACATAATGCATACACACAAACATAAAAATACAAGGGGCTATTGAAAACGTTCTGAGTCCTTATTGTTAAGTATTTCAACTTATCAAATGACTGGAAAAGTTTTATGTGGCCATGTGTTAGCGTTTTTGTATTTTTCTACGACGCCAAAAGGTCAGACACCCGAACATTAAAAAAAAAATCATTTCTGTATGAAGAAAATGGGACGTAAATGGCTTCACGTTTCTGCTTGCCATACTTGGCATACTAACAAATTGTCTGACGATATACCAGGAAAGGGCATCCTCCCCAGTGTGACTTCTCTCTTCCCATGGATCCTCTTAGTAAATTCTACTCTTGAAATGGTGCTTTTTGATGAAACTCTGAATATCATGACCCCCCTAATCTTCAAAAACGTCGATTTCTGAGAGGTTTAGAGAGACCAGACTACATGTGGGAATCATAGCCAATCCAAACTTACCACATGTTCATTTGATGAGTTGAAATGCGTGTACAGTAAGTGGAATCTTTACAGACACGCCCTGACACCTTAGGCCCAGAACTTTTCAAACGCCCCTCATACACACCCTACAGACCACACCTGTTGCGTAACAACCTATCTGCATACCTTTGTGTCCCACTCCTTTAAAGACAAGATGATTATCATTTGCCTTGATGGTTCCTTTTATGTAATTACTTTTTGAAAAATCTTTAACAGCTTTTTGAAATGGCATTATTGAATGATAATGTAGAAATCCTAGAGCACAGGTATAAAATAAGGTACAAAGTGTTATTAAGAAGTGAACACCGCGAGATAATGGTGGTAAGTGTATACTAATTACGGTTGGTTAAAAATCAAAGTAACAAAGATGGTAAAATTAGTAGCGACAAGAAAAGCATAGGTTTTCAATGATTTTAAAATGTGGTTTTGTCTTTTAGATTGCCGGTAGCTCTGTCCTCTGTAAGATTTATTTTAATTATTCTGCTTGATCGTGGCCAGTCATCCCGAATTCGTACGAAGGATATACGCATGCATGCTAACGGTATTGGATCTCAATGACATTCGTAGATTGTGAGTGCCAAATGATTTGGGGTGATACTGTTTAAACGTGGTAGAAATACCATGCTAAATACTGACCAGCGATACTCCGCCAACCAGCCACAGACTATTCCATCAGGAGAGAAATGACAGATCCCCAATGTTCCAACAAGCACCTACTAACACTTGGTTCTCCGAGCCGTCACTAAAGAAAGTGTCCTTCAATGGGTCCTTGTCCCAACAACAGATAACATCCAGTTGACTAAAAACCAGAGAAAACCGTACATAAGTGCAAGCGTTCACTACATAATGCAATAATACGCAGAGTGCATTGCCTAAGATCCACTTATCATGTGGAAGTGCCCGTCATTCACGGTATAGCGAGGAAAAGGCCAATACACATGCAGCCAATTCCTTTTGACAAATCACGATTTTAGGTGACCTGCGCAATTGCCTTGGCTGCTGAAATCACAATAACGAGGATTGTATTACCAATATGTTAGTACAATCACAACAAGTATGCCATTGTTTGAAATCGCAAACTTATTTGTGAACTATCTGTAGCCGGAACCTGTAGATCCATCAAGAAAGGTTTGTAGCTGTACGTTGCCATATGGTCTGCCATTTACATCCTGACAACCTTTTCATTAGAGCAAAATGTAACTAATGAATTTCATTTTCTGAACGTACACCATGTAAAACCTCAATAACTCCTTACAAGTACTCGTAGGGGATTTTAACATCTTTCACTGAGATCGTGGATTTAATTAAATGTATCACCGTCATTTTTTGTGGCGAACCCGCGTATATCAAAATGGTACGTGCCCGTACGCGTAATCTTCCATTTTCATACTCTAATGATATTTTTGTTTTGAAATAAGCAAACAACTTCCATTAATATTAATCTGAGATAAATTTTTGTCTTCAGCAAGTGTTTGCCACTCTTATATTTCGCATACATTTGAGTACAATCATGATTGGCTGTGGCTCAAATCGTAAATTAGCAGGGGATGTGCTATAACAGGCAAATTTGTCATCTTCACTGCGATTCGTGAAATTAATTACTTGGCATTCATTTTTGTATCGCCGAGCCTTTGGGAACAACCCGCCCTCTATCACAGATCTACGTGTCCGTAATTTCCTTTTTCATTCTCTAATTGCTTTTGGTTTGGAAAGCAAACAAGTTCATGAATATTACTTGAGATGCTTTCCTCACGAGAATTTGGCTAGGTTGTATTTGACAGACCCTGTCTCAATCAAACATTCAGATTATATCTCAGTAAGTAGTCGTTTGTAACATCACATTAAGAGACAGGCCAGGCCTTTCAGTATTGTTTTGTTTAATCTCATTTTCTGTATAGGTTGTCTAACTTTAGCCAAATATTTTCAAGATCATCGTGGAGTAAAATTTTCAAAACAGTACGATTTTTATTCATCTAATTCCAAATTACTCGTACATATTGTTTGGTCATATTATGGCAAAAAATGTTCATTCACACTATCTACATCTTCGAAATATTGGCCTTATAGGGCGGTGGCTTGTGACCTCTCATAGACCCAGTAGAAACCTTCCATAATGAACCCTATAACTATGCAAGTAAATTACTCAAACTATTTATATATATCATTTCAGTTTATACACAATTAGACGAACAATTTGATACCCTTTGGAAAAAATCGGAGCACTCCGAGGATTTACCCCAGTATCACCTTGAACAGTTATTGCCATAGGTTAGTTGGTTTGGTTGGTTTCCCTCCTCTTATAGGAGCACCGAGATGATATCTCGTAGTGTCAATTGCAGGTTTTAGTAGATAACATACAGTCATAAGTTGGCATGTCACAGTTGGCAAGACATAAGTTTGGCGTGTCAAAAATTAGCTTGTCAATAATCAGTGTCATAGTTAGAGTTGAGCAGAATCCCATTGGTGTAGTGTCATATAGTTAATAATCCATAAATCGCAGATAGTGCAAACTATACCTTTTTTAATCCTTATGACATGACACAAACGTTGGTATACATTTGTATGCAATTGGAACATTATAGAATTTGACCCCTGTACAAACTTTACCCCCTTATTTCACAAATAACACACAGGGGATTCTTGGGAACTTTTGATATGTTGCTTCTTACAGCATCAGGAAACTATCCTGAAAAAAATCAGCTTGTACCTATTTATTTCCTGGTGTTTTCTATATATCTTGGACTAAGAGTACATATCAAATCTGCTTCCCTCACGCATGCTTCGTTCTTCTGACAAACATTTGCTTGTTAGCTCTTGTTGTTCCACGAACTCGTTCTACATTTGGTGATCGAGCTTTTTCAGTTGTTGCACCTACTCTCTGGAACTTACTACCTTTGGAAATCATTAGATGTTGCGATTCACTTCAATCATTTCAACGCTTGTTAAAGACTCGCTTATATGATAAAGTGTAAAGTGTATAATTGATTTCATGTTGCTTCACATAATCTTTGTTATATGTATGTATTTCTTGTTACTTGTATTTTTGTATTTTGCGCCTCGGAATAGTTTATCTAGATTGATGGCGGATATCGCATTAGAAATGATATTATTATTATTATTAAGATGAAACAAACACCATTGGAAAGCCTTATTATGCCAAGTAAGAATGGCTTATTTTGAATTTTCGAACCACCTTTTTTGAGACAGGCAATTTAGCGTTAAACATGGCACGCGAAAAACAAAATTTTTAGACACGTGCCCCCTCCAGTAAGCTTTTACACACGTATCTCGGTACATCATTTTTCTGTACACGTGTGAAAACTCTGATGCCTAACTCTGCTCGCATGGCTTACTAGTGCAAGCAACAAATCCCGTGCTAATGTGCTGGATGGAATCACTGACCTCTATACATGGCGGCAATCGAAAAGTGAAACATTTTGTCCGGCATTCTGGGAAGGGCAAAAAGCCGTCGTCACTGCACTCTTTCAATGGCACTTGTCGTCAAATTTGCAATTTGCTCAAAATGGAAAATAAAAAGAGGCTTGAGCAAATCAAAGCTCCAATTTGAGCTAAAGACCCCTCCATTGCCCTCTTACATCGTATTTGATTCGCCTATAAATTCCAGTCAGATGTACGTCAGACATGACATAGTGGAGACACAGATACCTGATGCCCTTTGGGAGCAATCGTCCCGACTGCGTGATAACCGCCATCATAACGACGCGACATGAGTAAATGCCGGCCACACCCGGTCTAAAAACATGATTTTAAAACGGCATCTATGTTTTTCAGGTGAAGAAAAGTAGTAAAAAAATATAAAAACAGAATGAAAAAATGCCTTTAAGTGTTCTCTATTAGTTTTAAAGCCAGAGTATTGAATTCATGATTGATTTAATAATATTTAACAATTTGTGTATTTTTAACGCGCCACATATTCACGTAAACGTGCTCAAGGCGCTGCGGCAGCCATGAACGGCGCCCTCAGCCACATCGAAAAAACATAATTACCGAACCGATTTATGCCAAGAAGCTCGATTTTAGAAGCAGGGAGGGAAACGGATACCCGGAGAAAACCTGCGGAACGAGTATAGGATCGAGAAACCAAATTAACATAAGCCACGAGAACGAGCACCTGCGGGACCGAACCGGACCTCATTGGTGAAAGGCGAGGGAAGAGGGGGGGGGATTTTTTTTAAAAATGACCGCCAAGCTGTCTCATTTGGCCCATCTCTTCACTGTTAGCTGACTTGTTTACGACATCTGTGCCAACGCCAAGGTCAGAAATATCCTTTAAAACCATTGAACGCTGGGCACAAATGACCTGAATTTTATACAATAACACTGATTTATTATGATTTTTATCAAATTGTTTCAAGAATTGGAATGTCCAAAATACAACTATAAGAGCTTATATGGCAATAATAACACACTTCAATGCCCTTATGATGTACTATGATGTCCCCCATGTCCAGAATTAAAAGAAGCCTGCTGTTCAACGATGATAAGCCCTCACAGCGAAGGCTCAAAAATGACAGCACGCCACAAGTTCATATGAAATCAGGATTATAACCATGGAAATATTTCAGGAAATGAAGTTTCTTCTGGGGAAGCCCCATGAGAGAACTTTACCCAGCAGTTCAAGACGACGTTAACAAACACATCTTGATATCGAAAACAAGCATATGAAAAGAACAGGACGGCAGTCAAAGCGAAGACGTTGATGTAATGTCACAACAGTATATCTAATTGTCAAGAGTGTGCTTTTCGCTTGCACCTTTTTAAATTTGAGAAGGCGTGATTTGTACAGTAAACCTATGGTTATTGCCATGTGCACCATTAAAAATGGTATAACGGAATTTCAAATGAAATTTTAATAAGGTATGTTAGTGATAGGGATTTCCTATGAAACAAAGCAATTTATATGTTATATAATTGGGTGGGGGACCTTTGGGTAAAACCTCCACCGTGCAGCATTTGAAGTAGTTGCATGATGTCGTCTGACATTAGGGACGTTCCTGCAATGCATTTATCTGACATCTGGAGCAATTTAACCTCCAGTTAAGCGGGTTTCCGCAGCACACACTGAGACTATGGTGCCCAAGATCTGATGTGTGTAGGTAACAGACCCGGGATGGTCTCCTACTCTTTTCGATGAGATCTGCAGCTTTTTACGGTGCTCAGAATTACTCCACTGACCAAGGACCAACTGCTTTCAGAGTCACCGGGCACCCAGTGGCATTACCTGTACATCTACGCTTGTGGTGGAAGCGAGGAGAAATTCCATATTCACACTACATAAATGCCCTTGCGTGATAATTCATTTCCCCGACCTAGGAACTATTTGAGTAGACCAAGAAACCGACTCTCGACGCGCGAACCGGGGCCGCTAGGTCGATCTTATCCCCTGCCGCCGGTTCAGCGCCTTAGACCGCTCGACGGACCGCGCTCTCACTTTTATGAATTGTTTGGTCAGAAGACACCTGCAGATTGGTTTCCAGAACCATTTCAATAAGCTTTGTTGTAAAACCAAACTTGTATAGAAAGAGTTGGATACTAGATCATAGAGTAATGAAGCTTACTGTGAGGTCAGATGTGCCACATTATGATCGATTAGATATGTAGTTGTTACCAAGGGTCGGGCGATCAGAGCAATTTTTGAAAGCAGGTCGCTTTTCGTAATCGGGTAGGATATCTGGTTAGCCATTCTTTGTGGTGACAGTTGAAATCACCAGTTAAGATGTAAGAATTGGCTTTGGATTGGCAGAATATCAAGTCAATGACTTCACCAAATTTCTTTGGAGTGCATTAGGCAGAGTAAGAGTAACTAAGACTGTTGTTTTGTTTTGGACAGTTCTAGGTTTTGAGCTGAACTAGCACAGTCCTTCTTGTGCGAGACTAAATTAAATATTATGTTAATATAATCACATTAACATATAAGAGGACTTATGGGGGGTCGTTTAAACGGTATTCAGATGCAATAAAATACAACATCCATTAGAGTCAATTTGTAATATTTGAAAACAATTCTGAAGCGCGTTGTTTCCCAATTCCTAGGGAAACGCGAGGGGCAATCTACTTTGGAACCGCTGTTTTTCTTTCTTTTCTTTCGTATTCTTTCTTTCTTCATTTTTTTAATTTTTTTAATTTTTTTAATTTTTTTAATTTTTTTAATTTTTTTAATAATAATTTAGATTTCAAATATTTTTACTCTTACGGGTGAATCACTGAGAGTGGCCTATAAACCCAGCTTCCACCTTGCATGCTTTTGCACAAAATTTCGAAGGACACTACCAGCGGGCGCCTTTGAATTATACATTACTCATTGTTATCGAATTGTTTTTCTAAAAGATCACAAGTAAAAGATATTGGTAATACTTCG
>JAMKCH010004763.1:0-33704 GCA_023653785.1 Ophioderma brevispina | reverse complement strand
TATTGCAAAGATCTTCCACGATTCTTACAGACTTTCAATAAATTAAAGGCTGACTCAGAGATTTTGAAATATATTTTTTGTGTATTAATTAAAAATAGTCAACTAGACCTAAAAGATAGTCACATAAATGGCTCATTTCCAAAGTTTGAGTTGAAACAGATTTTGTTTTCATGTAGCTTGTGTAGTACAGCAGAAGAGAAGATATCAGTAGCTTCCCACAATGCATTGCTTCCATTGAAAGTTTTTGTACAGGTTGTCATGTGAATCGTTAGAGATGAAACGCTCTTAAAATGCAAGTTTGTGATCAGTACTGTCAATTTAGCCATGTTTCATCACTTAACGATTCACATCAGTACCTGTACAAAAACCTCCATTGGAAGCAATGCATTGTGGGAAGCTACTGAAATCTTCTCTTGTAGAGCAGTACCATACGATATTGTGTTTGACAAATTTTCCAGATCTGGAATTTTGTTACAAAGTTGTGATTTTCTATATGAAGGACATCAAATTGAGCTTAGATATTTCACACGGTGCTTAGTATGTGGACAAGCATCATGTACATGCAAAAAACATGATATGTTAGAAAATTGAGTGTGCCCTGATCTGGAAATCTGAGTCAACCTTTATGGCACCTCTTGTGAGTTCTGTTTGTGGTGCTCAGCACAGGACACTGCTCTGGGACGGTATTGAATTTGTTAAGGTGTGCAGAGTTTTTTAGCATGGGGATTGGGGCCCTTCATCTGGCCAAATTTTGGCCAGTCCTCCCACTTGACATTTTTCCCATTTTTTGTTTGAGCCTGTCTTCCATCTGCTTTGAGTTCCCTTTAAAAAAAACACAAGCACCAGTAAATAGATGTAAATTTAGCAACCAGGGTGCAAAATAAGATTTTTAAAGGGCACCCAATTTCAAGGCAATTTTCAATTGTGTATAAAAAGGGCATCAAGGCAATTATGTGCTAATAAATAGGGCCAAGAATGGCAAAAATTTAGGGCATCAAGGCAACTGGTAGGGGCACCGAAGGCAATTGCCTTCGGTTATTTTGCGCCCTGTTAGCAACGTAATGTTTTTATTCCACGAAAAAGTTTATACTAGAAATGAGTTGTTAAGATGTGTCACTCATCGATGGTAGACCCAGAAATGTCTCTCCCCTATGCCCACTTTATATCCCCAAACTGCTGTTCCCCCTTCACCCTTTCGCACTGAAAATTATAGCGATAAACCCCTGGGTTAATTTCACACCTATTAAATAACTATAAAGATGTTTTTTTCAATATTATAAAGATTTCTTTTCAATATTATTGAAAGTGAAATTCAACAGTTGTATTCTTTAAACACTGTGAGCACTTTGATTATTACTTTTCACTCACTGTTCAAGTGTATATTTCATTGTGTTTTGAATACAACTCTCGACAGGAAGCTACGTACATGTAATGTGCTACAGTTTTCTAGTTTCAGATTACATCAGAGCAAAGCAGCTCCAAATGGCTATTGGTTAGGCTTTATTAGGATGACTATTGAACTACAGCTAGTCTGGTTAAATTATTACAGTTTTAAATTACTGTCATTAATAGTAATTCAGGCAAGATATTGATTTTTTTAAAAATGCTGAAAATAGATGTTATCAGAGAGCATTGTCAGAGAGCATGCAACTGCAGGTTATTTTTCTTGTACAACTTCTAATACAATAAAGCAAAGAACTCAATGCGTGTGTAAATATGCATTGTATTTTTTAGCACCTTGTAAATTTTTGATGACATAATTGCTTGGAAATCACTATGTAAGCTTAACGATTGCTGATCGCGGAGAAAATTGCAAAGTACAAGTTACTTCCAGTCAGTGGCGTAACCAGGGGGACAGGGGCACCCCATAGTGAATAATTCCCCCTCCTTTCCCCCAATGGAATTAGTGGGTTTTTTAACTTTTGCCAATAGGGGGCCTATAATATTGAAAGCAACTATGTTTATATTGCACTAACCCACTATGTGCTTGTGCCCCTGAAGATATATATGTGCACCCCCCCTTTTTTTCCCCTGCTCAGAGAAAGCTGGTTACACCACTGTTTCTGGTTTGCTTGCACGATTAAATTGAAATATGGCGGTGCCCGTATAAACACCATATCATCGGTATTGTGGGAAATTGGTGCTGCAAAATTTTTTGTTAGTGCATTTTCATGCCAAATGTGACAGGTATTTCCTGAACCATACCCTTGGCCCCCTGACTTTTTTTTCTCTCTTTTCCACACAAAACAAATCCGTGTGCTTTTATTATTTTCCAATACCGATCAAGACAATTACAAAGAAAAAAAAAGTGCAGCAAAAATGTCTTATACATGTTATACACATAAAACAGACAGATGGCAAAAAAACGTGTTTAAAAATCGAATCTCCATTTTTTAAAATGAAGGGATAGTTTGCCCCTCTTATTATTATTATATGCGCTTAATTTTAAATAAGAAGTTATTAAAGGCGATGGCTTTATGAAAAATTTTAAAGTAAAACGAGCGTAAACTAGTGTCGATGGTACATTTGAAATTCCGAATATGAATTTCTTCCCAGTCAGTGTCTTCCCGATCACCATCGTCAATATCATCCTTTATCTCATCCCAAAACTTAGTAGCAATTTCCGGAAAACAAGATTCATTGAAAAAAGAATAAGTGAATTTTGGGATTTTATTAGTATCAAGAAGACCAGAGAAAATGTTAAAAAAGTCACCATTCCTAGGATGCAAGTCCTCCAGCCACTCACTGGGAATACATTTCATAAGAAAGTTACATTTCCTCCTTTCTTGCTTAGAAACATCAAAGTCCAAAACCAATTCTTCAAACAATTTAGTACCTGGAAGAGGAGGATTAAAGAGATCATTAACATACAAAAGACCCTTATCATACCAATCCTCATAATAAATGTAAAGTTTAGTTCTGGACCTGATATTTCTATTAAACCACAAGCATTGAAAATGCCCCATATCACTGGGGAAACTCTTATGTAAATTCCTTTACATGTCTTTCACGTAAATATCCACGTTCTCAAGGAGTCAGCCAATAAAGTACTATGCAACTTATTTAAACTACAATTCCAGAGCAAAATGATTTTTCCACAGCTATCACCATCACTGACGATCCCTTTCAGTAATTCAGTAGTTTTTTTTCCAGACACTTTCAATTGATGTCAAGTAACAATTTAAAACCAAGTCATTTTGTGGCAAGGGAGAAATTCAAAGGGTTTAATTCATTCGAAGACCACCATACTCATAATTACTACAAAGATAAATTCTTTTGACCCTGTCTCTTCCCCCATTCCAAATAACGTATAAAACATCTTATCAGCTCCGCTTCAAATGAATTCTTTGGAATTTTTAATAACACAACCTGAAAAAAGATATATAGTTGTGGGAGGAGAAGAGTTTTAATTTACATTTTAACCAAAATTAAAGAAAAGATTCGTGCCCGCCAACAATTCAAGAATTTTGTATTTGGATTAATTGGTCTTAATTAAAGATTAACATAGACCCAGTATTAATTAGAAAAGTGATACCTAAACTTAAAGTGCTTTATATTCCATTTCAAACCCTGGAGTAGAAAAGGACTTAATTACCTAAGTGTGTCTAATGCCTTTGTGGCAGATGGATTCTACTTGAAGAAATTCATGACATTTTTGTAATTTCTGTTCATAACCAATAGAATTTGCAGTTCTTGGCTCTAGTGCATCTGGTAGGAACATTTGCTCATAGCATCAAAATGTAATACTGCACCTAACGTTTTGGAAATAACCTTTTCTCACGGACATTTAATAATCAATACACAACAGGATGGTTCTGTGATTAACAAATGAGACCTTAAATGATATTTCTACTATAATTGAGCCAATGCACTGCAATGAAACTTGAAGCTAGAAATGGTTTTGTCCATAATTTGCCATTTGTAATGTTCAACAATTCCCAGTTATAAAGCTTACTGATATGGCAAATTCTAACATTTATGGAACAGTTTTGGGAAAACAATGGTGGGGAATTTATTAAAGGAAGACATTTGTAAGAGAAAATATGGTATTTTACCTCTTGACCATTTACCCTTCTGATGTAATGATTGCCATGTTGAATAATTTTGTTGTTTGTCTTTATCAGGTATTTCTCCAGAATTCAAGCAGGGTGATCATTCTAATTGGATAAAGTTGCCATGGTTCCATTACTGCAGACAAAGATGGTGGCATCCGCATTTATAACAACCATTGTGGGCATTAACTCTTTATTTCAAATCACACTCGGTGTGGTGCCCTCTCAAATCCCAAAGACCGTAATGCAATTCTCTATTTCCGATAGCAACCAACTCCAGCATATTGAGGTGCACCGAGATACGGGAGATGTCTATGTTGGTGCTCATAACATGATCTACAAACTGGACCAAGATTTGAACATGCAGTCTCAACAAAATTGGCTTACTGCTGGTTTGGAGACTACCCAATGCCCTCCGGGTAATGCTAACTGCAATTCAGAAACGAATGACAATAAAGTGTTAACAATAGATTATGAAAACAATTTCTTGCTTTCGTGTGGAAGCTCACATTATGGAACATGTGTTCTTCATGGTTTGGAATCCGTTTCCAATGTTGAAGGGCGAATTATGTCAAACTTGGCAAATGATTCCATTGCAGTGGGCGAAACAGTTGTGGCCTTCTTTGGTCAGTTTCGTTTAAATGAAAACCCATCCAATGTTCTGTATGTTGCTTCAACTTACGAGAACACCCCACCGAGCACATCAATTATACAGCATGCGATAGCATCAAAGAGACTCAGTCAATCTGAAAACGGACAGTGGCATTTAAAGTTGGCCCATCAGGACCCGGTGTTGGGGCGCTTTACATACATTGACCTCAGGAATGATGATGTTAAGCAAAACTTCAAGATCAAGTATGTGTATGGGTTTTCAGTTCCTGGCGATCCTGGCTTCAGCTATTTCTTGACCGTTCAGAGGGATGGTGTGGACCAACAAAATTACAAGACTAAAATTGTGCGGATATGTCAAGAAGATAAAGGTAAAAATACTTGTGTTAAATTTATGGATATATACTGCATGTTGTTTTAATATTTAAATTGATATCACCAAATTAAAAGAGGAATTGGATTTAGGGTAACATGGTATCTCTAAAATAGTTTGGTGTTGTGAACAGAGATATGTTGAAAAAATACTGAAAACAAAGAAAATAGAATATTTATGGTTGAGTAAAAAAATAATGCAATGGAAATTTGTATTTGCACAGAGTAATAACATCAGAGGAGATTTAGGAAAGTACTTTCTGACTTTCCTCTTTAATTTTATTCTTATGAAATCTATTGTAAATATAATGTTTTACTTACCTTTCCAGTATTGTGTATGTCGTCTGCTTTTTAAATGCATTCTGCCATGCAATATTTCATATATATACACGATTACACGGCCAATTTCTTCATGGTAGTTACCACGCAGCTACCACCAAGTAAACACGGATTACCTACCCACTAGACGTACACTCGCCAGCCAAGATTCTGTGTATTTTTGCCGCATAGACGGATAGTGTACACACAGCGGCTGTCTCCACTGTCGCAGAGTATGTACGTTGTTACACCAGCTCTCAGCGTGCGCAGTATTTCTCATGGCCAATTTCGTTAATTTTTATATATTTTTGGCATATATTTGCATTTATTTTATAAGTGCGGGTATGTGGGGTTTTTGTTGATGCCCGTTTTGAATTTCATAATGATTTTCCTAAAAACGATCAAAAAATGCTAGACAGAGAACATGTGCATAGCGCCCTCATTTTGTCCATTATCAAAATGGCATCGTGGTAACTGCGGTGAAGCTACGTGGTAGCTGCGTGTCTACTCCGGTAGTATCTACACCATATCCACCTTCTCTCCACCTAGTGGGCAACTACGGGGTAGCCATTGGGGTAGGTACAGCAGAGGAGCCACACCACTGTATACCTAATAACTGTGTAGTTTGCAAGCCCTGTCTTGCAGCTACTGCCTTGCAATTAGCCCAGTGTGTACTGTGCAGTAGCTGCTGCGGTAAACATGGTGTAGCTGCCGTATAGGCTACCACGCAAGTAAGAAAACGGCCGTGTACCCATGCAGGAACAATGTCTGGGGATGTCCTGGGCATGTAAAAAAAAAAAAAAAAAAAAGGGGGGCAAGACTCAAGAAGTTTTCCCGATTTTTCCAGCACCAATTTTTCCAGACACATATTTTTCCCAGTTGGTTAAAAATTCTGAATTTTTTCTCTTCTTCCCTCTAATTTTTCCCCTTTCTTCTCTCTTTCCCTCTTTTTCTTTCTCTTTTTCTCTTCCTTCTCCCTTTTTTCCTTCCCATTTTTTTGCTCCCCTTCCCGATTTTTTTGTGTCCGGTGGGGCAGCTTGCCCCCCCGGCTCCCCCACTGGTTACGCCACTGAGTAAGCCTGTATATAAAATGTTTATTTTGCTCTGCCATCAGGAACAAGGTTTAGATGTGCCATTGTGGAATCCTCTTTCATTCTGTTTGTAGTGTCTTATACAGCTCTTCAATAGGAAAGCAACATCTTGATTACTTATCACTTACATATCACATTTAAATATCCATTTTTATAGCTGTCCATAACTTGCTATTCACTTCATATTCTGAATCGATCTTTATATTCAATTTGATTAGGAGAGGTCACTAAAGTTACTTTTGAGATGAGGGCAGGTTTACATCGAAATCTCTATTGATGATCTCAGTTATGAAAATACATTAAGTGTACTGTATTCATCACATATTTTCCACGTGTTGCTGGGTAGATCAAGAAAAACCCAAAACAAAGAAAATATATTCCAATTGGAAAAAAAATGAAGTACCAAAATAAATTACAAATCGGAAAACCATTTACTAATTTACCTCTAAGGCGACGAAAAAAAAAATGTGTTTTACGGGCCCAACCGACCCAGGCCCAGAATTGCGTTTTGGAAGATTTTTTTTTTAGTTTGCTAAAATCGTGTAAAATCAGCCATTTTTGGGTGAAAATTTATAAACTTTTGCTTAATTTTAAAAAAAAAGTTTGTTTCACTTTTTCTCAAGATTTTTTTTTAGATTTTGGGGCTATTTTAGGCCAATTTTAACCTCTCAGAGAAAAGAAATCGCCTAACCGACCGACCCTACTTGAAAGGTCTGCCCGCCCATAAAACAGGTGATTTTTTTCATCGCCTAAGTGAAAATCTCAATTGTTCTACATATTATTTTATCTCTATTTAACTCAGGCCTCAATATAAGAAAAATATCAAAGGGTCCATGGGACCCTCAACTTCGGAAATTTACGAGTCCTCACTAATTTCAAGGGTCCCGTAACAAGATAGCAGTGGGGAATCTGGAAGTTGATCAGTTTTTTTACTAGTCCACAGGACCCTTAAGGTAAAGAAGTTAAGGGTCCTCGTCTCATTTTGTGGGTATTTGAAGCGAGGAATTCCCTGGACGTGGACAAAAGTAGGCACATGCAAATATACCTAATTTGTACCTATAATGTACCTAAAATATGCCTAATGCTCAATAGGCACACTTTAGGTACATCCTGAATGTGCCTAAAATGTACTTACTCACTTTTTACCCATTAAAAGTATGCCTAAATTGTACCTAAAATGTGCCTATTTGGACTTAGAAAATCTTTTACTTCATCATGTGTGCCTAAAGTGTGCCTATTCGCTCTTAGAAATGTTTTGCTTCATCATTGTGTGCCTAAAATGTGCCTATTTGGACTTAGAAATTTTCCACTTCATCATTGTGTGCCTAAAATGTGCCTATTTGGACTTTAGATAATTTTCTCCACCCCTCCTGGTAAATGTGCCTAAAATGTACCTACATGGAGATTAAAATTTTGATTGATGGTGCCATAAGGGAAATAGGAGGGATTTTCTTAAAACACTGACGCCATTATCAATAGTTCAAACTGTATGTCAGTTGGGGAAATTTGAATTTTACAGCTTAGAAAAGTCAAAAGTGGGAAACAAATGCAACTGTACGTGAAGAGGTTTATTCTCATTTTTATTAGCAGTGGAAGCTTGAAACCATGCAGAAATACAGAAATGAACAAAGTGAGGTATGTACTGGTGTCACACAGTTATTTAACTGTAAGAATATAGCACTACTGTTCATGGACTTGTTGGCCTAGTGAACAGAATTCAGCAGTCTTGTACATGTAGTGGAGCAAATGCTTAAATGGTACAAAAAAGTGGTGCTATACCATGTTTATACTGCAACATGTTGGTCATGAATGCAGTATGTATGTTTTTTTTTAGTGGCAAGACATTGATTAAGAAACATTCATTACATTCCAGGTAATTTACGTATCAAGTACCGGGTGATATATCGGTGAAACTGTTAACAAAATAGCACAAGTGTTGTCTGGTGCACGGTGTGTACTGTGCTTTCAAAAATGTGTGTTGCATGGGACTGATTTCCATTGGGCAATTTGTTTCAAAATTGCATCATTTTAAAACATTAGTTGTTTTGCATATAAAGCCAACAGAATCCTTTTGTTTTCTGTCATGTATGAATTAGGTTGAAGGTGCACCAAGAGATTTCACAGCATCCAGATATTGCATCGTATGTAGTGATTTCATATAGGTTCCTTACCTGATATTTGGATTCAGAATTATCTTATAACAACAGCTATATATAGGTGTTTCAATTTGACTTACATTTCAAATTAAAACTTAAGGCAGATTTTTGTATAGGTGTGTTGTTCCGATCGTCTTTGGGAAGACTGTAATATTATGCGCCAGCCAGATCTCAGACACAGGCAATTCGCCTTGTATTAAACGGACTCTGTCATGAACATCAGACATTGAGCCTCACGGAGTTTTTATTTGAGTGTCCTAATCCTATTTTATGTTCGTAAACAGGGCTGAATAAAGCCGGAGTCATAAATATTGAGCATACCAACCCATCCTACCATATATAAATAGTGAGGTAGTAGTAAATGGGAGTACAACAAAAAGTGACGAAAAAAGATCGTCACAGTGATTGTTGTTGAGGTTTCAAACATTTTGAAGCTTTTGCACATGTACTACACACTTCTTAGACAAACAAACGATCAAGTATATGACTATTATTACTTATTTGTGGTCAGTGTAACAAGTGAATTTCAATTCAGAGATATCAAAGACGCTCTGAAGTTGTAGCACTGTTGTATAATAGTGGAATTTCGTTAATTTCAGTATAAAAATAAGTTATGACAAAAAACAGATCTTGAAACTCGGAAATAAAGTTTCAGCTCTTGCGAATCTGGTTCGGGTACCGATATATGCACTTCACAGACCGCATACAACAATTCATTTACAACTAGAATCTGTGCTGTACTACTCCTCTCCGCGTAGCAGCGTGTAGGGTACGATCGCACTGACACACATAGTGACATACATTTGCAATTCGTTTACATGAGATTGGAGTCTGTTCAGAGGTCCTGCGCAGCGCGCAGGGTACCGAACGACGCACTTCACATACAACGCAACAAACCCTCATCCATTCGTTACAGATACTGTAACAGAATTTTGTTTGTTATATGAATTAAATGGCGTTGAATAAGCCATCAATGAACTGGCATGCTAGTGACCTGACAGGAATGTGGAAGGTTTTAGCAACATTGCCAGTTCACCTTTAGAGGACCCCTCTCTGATAAGACTGAGAAAGCCAAGGTCAATTATTTACTGACGTAATATAGGGGACAAAGGTCGAGAAGTCTATGAACTTTTGAATTTGCGCCAGCCGCTGTAGAAGGTGAAACGGCAGAACAAGATACACTTGAAGGTGTAAGCGCTAAATTCGCTGAAATACGTGGCTCCCAAAACTAACCAAATAAGAGGTACGGTCGCCTTCAATAACCAAAACAAGGCATAAACTGAGAAGTTTGACAACTTTGTCACAGACTTGAAGATTTTGGTGAAAGATTGTGGTTAAACCGACGAAGATCGAATGGTAATAGACGTACAATCCTGCGATCCTTCCATGAAAAAGTACAAGAGAGTGCATTGACGAAGGTAGACACCCTGACACTCTGGCCAACGCGATTGAAATTGGTAGAAATTATGAAACCCAATTAGACAAGCATAGTGCAACAGAGGCTGCAGAGGAAATGTCAATGCCGTTGGTGATGCATGTCAAAATAGAAGCCGTCAAAGAAAAACCACAAGTACCAAAGCATCAAAACCGTAACCAAAGCAACCGAACCCAAGTAAAACCGTAAACCAAATCACCGTAACCAAGGCAACAAAACAAGAAAAAAGCACTAAATGTGGATACAGTCGTCATGGCAAACAAGAAACATGTTCCAGTCCAGAGTACAAAATGGTGACTACTGTTAGGAAAACCACTTTGCACGGTATCTCCATAATGAAAAATAAGGAAACAACTAACAAAGTTGAAGAATCTAGCCATGAGTATGAAAAACCTCAGAAGTCTCAGATAATGACGACGACATGTACCGTCATCCTGTTTATGCTGTATGAAAATACCAGTAAACAAGAAATGGATGACAAGTGGTTATGAATATGTTGAAGTCAAGGGAAGAAGTGCGTATGCACTAGACACAGGCACAAAAACGATGGCCACTACCTACCGTAAATAGCACGTATCAAAGCTAGTGAAGAAGCCACCACTTCTGAAAACCACTCACAATTGATGTCATCTTCGGGACAACGAGCTAGACATTAAAGGGGAAGTAACCTTACCATTGATAAAACACAATAAATGTGATGCACTTTTATTGTGGTACAAACTCAGGTAAACCCCCTTGCTCTCTAGGAGAAAATTTGCAGTCAGTTTAGGTCTAATTGAGAGAACATACAACGTGAAGTTTCAGAAAGAATTTCCGCAGCTTAAAGAGCTCACAGGAACACTACCTGGAACCTACACCATCAAGCTAGAAGATTACAGGAAACCAGTGTCCATGCACTAAGGATAATACCAAAAGCCCTACATGAGAAAGTGAAGAGAATCTTAAAGAAAATGGAAGATCTTCAGCAGATAACCAGTCACAGAGCCAACAGTTGGGTTAACTCTATGGTTTCAGTGCCTGAAGAATGACAAGTCCGCATTTGCTTAATCCAAAAACCTGAATAAAGCAGTAAGAAAAGGGACATTACCACATTCCTACTGTAGAAGAAGTAGTTGATTCATTGCCACGAGGATCAAAGATCTTTTCAGTCATTGATGCAAGATTGATTTTCATCAGATCAAACTAAACTATGAATCTAGCTTACTGACAAATGCTTCTAACTCACCAATGGAGGTCATTACAGATATCTCAGGCTCACTTTTGGAATAAACTGGTGCCCCAGAAATCTTCCAAAGAATATTGACAATATGTTGGAAGGGATAGAAGGAGCCGAGCTGTGATGGACGACATTGCATAGCAGGGAAAGAATCTCAAAGTCAAATGCATCATGAAACAGTCTAAGACAAAGCAACAGATTGTAATCTGAACGCTTAATTTTTGACAATGTCAAATCAGACAGAAGAGAGTCCTGTATGTGTGACATCTCGTCACCAGTGAAGGACTCCAAACCAACCCGGACAAGATCAGAGCTGTAGCTGAGATTCCAGCAAAAAAACCATCGGACACAGAAGGTGTTAAGAGATCTTAGGATTCGTCACTTATCTTCCAAGTTTATACCAAACTTGAGTGAGGTTGATGCACCCGTAAGAGAATGACCAGAAGGACTCCTGTTCATGGGATAAGCCTCAGCAAGAAAGCTTTGACAAGCTGAAGAGGCTATGCACTCAGCATCCAGTGTTAGCATACTATGACATAAACAAAGAGCTCACCATACAGTGTGATGCAAAGCAGTGTGCACTGGAGTAGTACGCAATGCAAATGGAACCCCATAGCATATACTTCCAGAGCGCTACAGATACAGAACACGCTATCACAGATCGAGGAAAGAGATGTTGCGATTGTCCACTGCTGCAAGAAGTTTCGCTACTAACATCTTTGGCAGACCAGTGAAAGTTCAAAGTGATCCACAACCTTACCTTGCAATCAATATTTGCAAAACCACTTCTGTCAGCACCAACCAATGATACTTGTCAAAACATGCTACTTAGACTATACAAGCCTATGATCTTGATGTACAGTACAAACCAGGATCAGAACAATTCCTATTGGATATGCCCTAAGCAGAGCAAACCTTCCAGATATGGAACCAGATATTGACGATAATGTCAACATGGTACAGTTCCTAGCAGTAACTCCTTCTCGTTATCAGATTTTCAAGCACGCACCGCTAATGAGCTTAAATGATTTGCCACTCCGTGATCTTGAAAGGTTGCCTGATACCCCAGACGTGAGACACCACACTCACTCCACATATAATCTTATGGTTTTTGTGATTACTCGCCGTATCAGATTGGAATAGTCTACAAATGCATGAATATTGTAGTTCCGCCAAGCTTAAACAATATTTTGCACAGTACATGAGTCACACCAGGGAATCACCAAGTGCAAACAAAGACCAGAGACAACCTTGTTTTGGCCCGGAATGTGCTCGGATATTGAGAAGATGGTAGAAGATTGTGCCAAATGCCAACATACCAAGAAACCACACAAGAAACACTTGGATCAACACCACTACCAGACTTACCATGGATGGAAGTTGCTTCTGATGTCTTTGATTGGGAAAGAGAGCAATCTTGCGTTACCATTGACTACTACTCTCGTTCATTGAAGTAGAACAAACTTGCTGATCTAAGCAGTTCTACAACCATTGAGACACTAGTCCAATTTGCCCGTCATGGCATACCGGAGAAGATGAGATCAGACAACGGTCCACATAATTCTTCAAGAGAATTCGAGGACTTCTGTAGAGAATATCAAATAGAGCATACTACATCATCTCCTCTATATCCCCAATCAATGCGAAGCAGAAGAGCTGTCCAAACATCAACGTATGTGAAGAAAATGCAAAGACACAGTTAGACAGTACTAAATAATTACCGCACTACACTTTGGAAGACTGAACTTTCACCACACAACTACTCATGAGTAGAAGACCATAAACACAGTACCCGCTGCAAGCCAAATACTACAACCTAGGACAGTTGACATCAAAGCTGTCAAACAGAGTAACGTTAAAGAAAAAGCCTACGCAGCAAAGTACTATGACAAGAAAGCCTGTCAAGATCTTCTGCACTAACAGCCAGTGATCGTTAGAATGTCACCGCTTCCAGGACTAACACTGGCTAACCGGCACATTCTTGAACATCACAACACACCAAGATCTTATGTTGTTGAGTGCAGTGGAAGAAAGTACCGCAGGAACCGACGAGATCTCAGAATCTCCACATATGAAAGCAAACAAAGTCCCTAGATTTGCCTCATCATCAGTGGCTCAGCACCGTCACCTCCGCTGAAGCCAAGTCTCCAGTTCCAGTGAAGTCAACCAGTCCACCTACCATACCATCCAGCCAGACAACAACCACCAAGCCAGCTCCAGTACAACATCCTAGACCAGAGAAAGCGACAACACACCATCGACAAGCAGCAAAGCACCGAGGAAACCATTGCCAAGAGAAATCCAAACCCCATCATAACACCAGTCCGTAGGAACCCTGCCCAGACATTGTGGAGCTCCAAAGAAATTAAACTTGTGAATTGGCAAAACTTAGGGCCGCAACTTGAGCAGTTTGTCAATAACCCAAATTTCTTGAAGTTAGTAATTCTTTTATAGTTTTGTAAAGTTTGAAACACTTTTGATTGGTTCTTACTTTGGTAGATAGTTTGAAGTAGTTTTTTAAGTTAATCCAACCTTGCTATTTAGTCCTTAGAGAGTCAACAATATGTTTTCCTTGCTGCTTTTATATTAACAGTCCTTTGCCTTTAAGTGCCATGGGAATGATATTATATTCCTGTCATCTGACCTTGTGAACGTGAACTCAAGACCCCTGCTCAAAGACTACTCAGATAACTAGCATATTGAGTGCTACACTTCATTATATTTTAATGGCCATTTTTTTTTAGTGAATTGACATAGCTGAAAACGATTCCTGATTCAAGTAATTTGCTTAAAAAGCATTTGTTTCTAATCTACAAAGTACTTTGCACATAGATCATTTTACTCTGATAGTTAAATGACATTTTTGAACTCTAAAGAAGGAGATATTTTTCATATCTCGAAAGAAAGGGAGAGGTAATATATGCGCCTAGTATATATCATCAGATTCCACAGGCATGTCAGCCTTGTATTAAAGGACTCTGTCATGAACATCAGACATTGAGCCTCACGGAGTTATTATTGGACCCCCCTGATTTACCCGGAAGTAGTATCGATTTTGATATCAAGATGAAAGGGAGGATTGAAAGTGTCCTTATTTTTTCTCATTGTCGTCCAAACATTTGAGCCCTCAAATTCATTCCATTCCCAAGATTAACAAAACACCGTTTTAGTGGTTAAACCCACCAATTATATCAGCAGTATTGAATAGGGCTTTGCCAACATGCATTTATTGGCGTCTACCATCAAAACCGCAAGTTTTGTTTTCCCACGGTAACCTTGATGGGGTGTATGTGCCAAGTGCCAGGCTCTCATATCAAAGTAGAGAACCATATAGACAAATCGAACAAGCACCTTTAATTGCTCACAATACAAAGAATTATAATCCCAACTTAATCTTCAGAGAACATGCATATTTTCACAAAAGGTTCCCATCAGTGCAAAAATCTGCGCTTTCAATTATTAAGGTTCGACACCTGAATATCTTAAGGGTGCGCCTTTAATCCTGCACATTTACTTTTAGTTTTGAGAACTGCGACAATCAATGTGCTTAGGCAGATATTTTGATGCTTGTGCCAATGCACAAATCACAGTGCGTGTCATTCTCTCTCAAAAAGTAAATGCATACAGTTATAATATCGTATAGGCCGATTTAATTATGTAACAATAAATTTACCTTGAATCATACTATCATTTTTATGATAGAATATAAAACTGTTTGACTACACATTGCAAGGTGGCACACCAGAGCTGTGCTTGACCAAAAATCAAAATCAAACCCCCCTCGTTTTGGTGCTGATATGTTAAGCTTTACGTTCCAATACCCCATTTCAAGAGCTGAAAATTTTTTCTTTTGTATAAACCTTGTGAATTTCTAATTTTGTATTGCACCAAATACAAAATTCAGCCTGCTTTATATCGAAATGTAAAGCAAATCATAATCGTCCGTTTTCTCTTTAAAGATATCACTACATAGTGTACGAGGTATGAGTTGGATACTCCTGTGTAACTTGAAATCCCTCAGTCCATCTTTAACTATAAAGTGATTATTTTTTGCCCTTAAAATCATATGGGTTACTTACTACTTATTCTGAGATTTGTCAAATTGTCCTAAAAAAGTGGTATATTGAATATATATATTTGTTGTGCATATTAATTAAAAATAGTCAACTAGAAAACTAAAGATCGTGTACCTAAAATTTCCGAGGTTTGAAATGAATGATATTTTTCATTTTGGAAGTGACTACTTTTATGTGTAGTATAACGCAACACAGGATTACCTGCTTTAAAAAAAAAATCTGGATCTGGTGTACATTCCTGTACAAGTCTTTTATACTTGCGTCAAAGTCATAGTCCACCTACAATAGTAAATAATAGGGCACTCGACTCAGTTGACGCTTTCATTCAGTGACATAATCTTTTTCTTGGTATTAGCTATAACATTATAGATCTTTTCATTGTGGTGAGGTTGCATGGTTTTGTGGTGTGGTGTGGATGTGTCACGGGGGGGGGTGCACGGGGGGGGGTGCAAAGTGTCTGTGTGTGTGGGATGTGGGTGTATGTGGGGAGTCTGACGACAGACTTGGGTGGTGGTCAGCGGGATGGTGGTTCTGGTACTGAGGGTGTGTGACGCCCTAGATGTGCCTATATATTGTGTGCGTTGTTGACAGATTAACATAGGCGGAGCGTTTAGAACAGCAATAGGGGGGCACAACAGGTACTACAGGTACCTAATGTGTGCCTATAAGGCCACTTTTGAACAGCAAAATAGGCACAGTTTAGGCACCTATAGGTACATGTACCAAAAAATGTGCCTTATTTACAACTGACCACTTTGGAAACAGCAATAGGCACAGTTTAGGCACATATAGGTACATGACCTAAAATGTGGCAATATTTTACCAAAATGACCAAACTTTTTTGAACAGCAATAGGCACGTTTAGGCACCTATTAGGTACATGTACCTGTGTCCCTATAATGGGACAATAAACACACTAGGCCACAGTTTAGGCAATAGATAGGTACATTTACCTTGATAAATGTGACTATATTTTAGAGATGACCATTTTGGAACAGCAATAGGTACAGTGTAGGCAAATTAGGTCAGTACCTAAAAGTGCCTATATTTTACAGTGAGCCACTTTTGGAACAGCACTAGGCACAGTTTAGGAAAAAATTGGGTATATTAGGTTTACATAGGTAAATGTGCCTAATTGGTGCTAAAATTGCTGCTATTGGCATTCCAAAATTGGCATCCAAAGTAGGTACATTTTAGGGCATTGCCTAAGGTGTGCACTACTTTTGTCCAATTAAGCGTATTATTTTCGATGCTGATTTAACACCTGGGCACTACCACTTAAGATACCAATTTATTATGTTCTGTTTAGGGTACTCTTACTACAACGGAAATGACACTAAGGTGCAAAAGTTACGGTACAATGAGAACTTAAGATCCTCAAGCGCATAATGGGTAAAGCAGGCTATCATTTGGCAAACTCAATGAGTGGCGTCGCAAGCAATGACTTCATCCTCTACACGGTCTTTTCCAAAAGCGCTATTCCAGCTCAAGTGAACCGCGTCAGCGGATCAGCTCTGTGCGTCTATCCCATACCATCAATCAACAGGGCAATACTATCAGGAGGGCAGAAGTGTTTTAATGGGCAAGGAAGTCGAGGGTTGGAACAATGGAGCGCTCAGAATCAACGTTAGATTGCCGAGATCTTAATGTAAGTTGAGAGAGAGTTATGCCATGTTCCAAGAGTAGGTGAAGATGTTGTGTGGGTTGGCACACCCTGTACTGACCTCTCCTACAGCATTCTGATGGCTCATATACAGTATTCATTTCAAGAACCAATGATATGAAGCTTTCAATATTAAGATCTAGCACTACTTAAACCATATAACCATTTCCATGTTGTTGATGGCTAAAAATACCACACGTTTTTGTGTCGTCTGCAAGGAATTGCAAGGAAGGCACATAGGGATTACTTTGATTGTATGTGTCTGTGTGTGCGGTCTGTGGGCAAAATGTTAAACCCTATACTATCTGCATGCCGTATGAGTTCCAGTAAGGGCTTATGATGAGTAACTTGGTGAAAGGCGGGATGGGGTGGGGTGACATGTGGTGACTGATGTGAACTTGGTGACATAGTGACCGTTGGCCAGCAAAATGTTAACCCTAATATATTGCATGCCGTGTGAGTCCGTAAGGGCTATGATGAGGCAACTTGGTGAAAAGGATGCGGGCAGGGGTGGGGGTGAACAAGTGGTGACCTCGTGTGACCTCATGTGACCTGCTTCCCATTCACAAAAACGGGACGGCAGACGGGCACTTGCTGTCCGGGGGACCGGCAAGTATTTTATTGGCATTGAATTGCATTTGTATATTTTCACATACAGTATGAAGTGTAATTCTACCTTCTGTGGCACCAGTCAGTTACATCCCATTGACACTGGCAAGACGCTGACAGCAACGGACAGATTGAGAGAAGGAGGACCCGATGACATTTTCACATTGTCATCGTCAAAGCATGGGAGAGGATACCAGTGCGGCTATTGGAACAAAAGTGGTCATTGTTAAAGGTATGGGCAACTGGAATCATACAAAGGGTCAGTTGTGTTTGTGCATGCATATGCATGAATGTGTTAAAAAAAATTTTTTGCAATTTGGTTGAATTGAAGTTGTGAAAATGTGGTGCTTTAATTCAAACCAAACATGGTTATGCGGAGGAGTAAGTGGAATGCAAGAGGTGCCTTCAGGGGAGGTTGAGGTTAAAATATAGGGTCAAAATAGGTTGTTTTTAGTGTTCAAAGTGATATGGCGATCAGGTCCAATTCTAAAATATAATTAATCAGAATCAGTATTTCTCGGGGTGTTTAGATAAGGTGACACCCTTTCTTGACATACTTTTCTGACACCTATGAATTTGAAAACCTTAACGGACCGTAACGGAATAAACGGTTTATGTGGTTTTTCATAAGGTTTTCCGAGTCATTGGGTGTCAGAAAAGTATGTCAGAAAGGGTTCCCCTTATGGAAACACCCGTATTTTGTATCATTTGAAGCATTCATAATATTGCAGTACTCAAAAATTGGTTCAAGTTATGCTGTCACAGGCTGTGTAGAGAGTACAGTACTAACATGTCAGAATCTTAAAATGAGAGGTATATGAGCAGATTGTAAGGAACCACATGCCAAACTTACCCAAAGAACACAATACCATTGTCCAATACTGCATTTTTCCCTGCACACAAGTACCTACTTACAAACCCTGTTGACCAAAAGTTCCCAATGACTTGTATAATACAGAGTAATGGTTATAGAGCCAATGAAAATGGGATAATCAATAGTCTTTGAGAAACATATTTAGCTCAATGATAAAACAATTCCTGATGGGGATAATGCTCCTTTACAGATAATTAAAGACTGTCAGGTATGAAGAATTCTAAAGCTATCCTAAATGAAAAGAATGACAGAAACTAGCCTGAAGCTAGCAAGTTCCCAGACTCAGCCATTTAAGTGCGTCCAGTACCTTCGCCAGTGCCTTGTGCTAGATACGCAGCGCAATAAGTAAAACGTACCTTGGGCAATGTTCTACAAATGTTGTCTGTATTGAATGCATTCATCACTAGTTGGTAATCAGTGGTGATTACCACAAACAATGCTGACGAGGGGTTTAAAACAGGGAGCTTGTGAATTCTATTTTCGTTGCATGTGTTGCTTTCTTGACGTCACTGGTCTACGGACATGTATGCCGTCTTGCCCTGTGATTGACTCACAATCAGAAGATTGCTGCTTCAAACCCCATCAAGAGACAATTGTGTGTGTGTTCCGGGGGTATGGGACAATTACCTTGTTTGGCAATTTCCACCTTTGAGTATGGCTGGGGAGTAAAGGAGGAAGTAATTATGAAGGTGAGTGGCGCGGTGATCCTTCCCCGGGCAGATGGCTCTACGTTTTGTAATTTTTAGAGAAAATGAATGGCACTTTGGCCTGGTAGCTTAGGTCTGTCATGGGCAATGTACTAGTAAGTGGATTGTCATGGTAGTATGTTGATTTATCCCGGGGGGGGGGGGGTCACATTGGGAGAAGTATGGGTATGTGCACTTCTAAGACCCTCATTTTCCGTTCTAGTGACCCAATTTCGACCTTTCAGTTCCCGAACCCTCCTTTTCAGTCCCACGCCATATTCTCCCCATTTTCTCCCCCCCCACCCCCCCCACGTCGCTGGACCTTCCGGGACCTCGCCGGCCTTACTTTCTGACAGGAAAAAAAAGAGGGGGGGGAAAAAGGGGGAGACAAAAAACCCGCCCAAAAGGAAAACAAAAAAAAAACAAAAAAAAAAAGGAACAGACAAAAAAAAAAAAAACAAACGACTCCACAAAAAACCGAAGAAACAGAAAAAAACTCAAAAACAAAAATAAAAAAAAGAGACAGAACCCCCCCCCCCCCCCACCCCCCCACCCCATTCATGATGTCCCTTGTTTTCTTTCAATGTACTATGAAAATGTTGAATGACAATAGGTGAGAAAAATTTCTGTGGATGGGTCAAAGGGACCAAGAGCTACCAAGCCATGAACATTTTTTCTCACCTATCACATCCAACTTTCAGCATATGTTATAAGAAAAGAGTGCATAATTGTTGACAATTTTCTTTTCAGTTTCTTGTACAAGCTGAGGAGGAGGAAACACCATATGCTGCCATACCATACAAAAACTTGCTACTTGATGGACCTGTTCTTCAAGATATGGCCTTTGACCCCAATGAGGAACATATTTATGCCATGACACCAGAAACAGTAAGGAATTTCAAGTGCAAAACACAGAACAATTAGGATAAAATTATGGTCTATAGGTCAATGTTATGTTTCCCGTAACATTTTTTGCAAATAAAATGAGGCAAACTATTTTCATTATTCATTATTCGTAATTTTGAAGAAACAGCCACTTTACCAACCTTCAGCATGCTCTAATAGTTCAATATTGTGTCAAACCACCACCCTACATTTAGAAATGATTTTGCAACTGTTCTTTGGTTTAAAATCTACTAAAATCACATTTACAAGATGATCACAAGAAGAAACCTTGATATTTTCTTTTAAATACAAAAATAATGAACTTTTTAGTGATTTTAGCATCTCAAACGCGGGTAGAAAATCATAACGCGGGCGGGTTACGGGAAACATAACATCGACTTTCATACGCCTAATGCTTAGTAATTATTTTGTGTGGAGCATATTGGAAGCCTGCAGCTCTATTTTTGCTCTTAACCCATATGGGCGCACACCACTAAATAAACGCTCCATTGAAATACACGTAAAAGTACCAGATCGCGCTCTCTAATTTGCACCCCGTGTGACAATATTTTGAATGTTTTGAATCGATTTCCCTAAAGATCACAACTGAAACTTTCAAAAAAGTTGCAATTTTTGATATCATTCTAGTAGAAATTTTAAGAAAAGTGCATATGAACAGCGCCACCACTATTTTGAGCCGACGTGCACACCTCATAGCCGCTTTCGACCAGGGCCGGAAGTCGAGGGCCTAGTTTCTACACAGAATCGAATTTTAAAAATATGTGATAATAATAATAATAATAAATAGTTCTTATAAGGCGCAAAATCTTCAAGAGAACTCAGAGCGCCATAACAATAAACACGTACAAATCAAACAAAACAGCTATGAGCCATGAAAAGCTTGATGAAAAAGGTGACTTTTAAGCTGACGTTTGAAGTCTTGGAGCTTGGGGATACTGCGAATGCTGTTTGGAAGTGAATTCCAAACAGCTGACGCAGCGAAATGAAATGAGCGTTCACCAGCTGATTTAAGGTTGACCCGTGGAAATTTCAATAACTTTTCAGATGATGAACGGAGTGAACGTGATGGTTGGTAAGTGGAAAGCACAAATGACAAGTGCAATGATGCAATCTCAATGATGATCAAGTTATACTCTTTCACTTTTATTATAATATATCACCCTCACTGGAAACCGGTCCCCAAAGGACAGCAAAATATCTCACACCGGTTTTGGTTTTTTACCGGAACTAACTACCATTACACCAAACGTGGAGTGATTTAGTGTTGTGCATCCTTCGAACACACTTGAGAATACTATTTTTTATTTTTTTCTTATTTTTTGACAAATATGGACGTTTTTAAGAAAGTGTCATTTTTTGCTTCGCCACGACACAAGAAACGGGAGTTATGAGTCTCTAGTAAAATGCTATATTTTCAAACTATCCCATTTTCAGCATTTTGGCACTCTTACTGCGTTTACTAAAGAAATACATCTGGTTAAGCACGTTTTTGTGGAACTAGTATGACTTGATGCGATTCAAACATATTTGAATTGTCTTACGAAATGTAAATATTACATTTGACACATAACATAAGTAATGAATATGCTTATTTCAGTGACAACCCCCCGCATTAAATCTCACAATCGCGCGTGTATAACAGGATTGCCGTGTAAATAATAAGGGGGGAGGGGTGGGAAACTAGGAGTTTTTGCATCTTTGATGTGCACTTTTCTACCTAAGTTCTTCTTAACATATTTCATATAAAGTCAAGAAAAAAACCTACTAGGTTGTTTCTTCTTGAAATGCCTCTAGGGATTGGTGGAGTGTTTAATTTACAGTGTGAAACTCAGCGCACGCTTTTTGCGTCAAAAAAAGGAAGGGAAACGCGTTTGACATTCGCTTCCCTTTAAAACAAGAACAAAGCAAAACATGGGGCTTGATGATTTGCTATTCAATGAGCTTTTAATCATAAACACACAACACTCCATTGCACTGGATTCCAATGCACTAGTTTGATTTCGGAGGTATCACCAATCGGTATGTCAATCAGAATTCTAACACAAATTGCAGTCCATATTAGCGAAAACACGGCAAAAATCGACCATTTCATGAGCACCATGTCTTCAAGCGATTACCTTGGTTAAATCGTTAAACAATTGATTGTTTAATGCCCCATTTGGTCAAAAATAGATGTCTAATGTCAAATCTCATAAGTAAAGAAATCTGAGGTCTTTTAGACAAGAAATCCCACATATACTGAACAATTGAATAGTCCCGTAGAGGGTTTAGAAGGGCGCACACCACTGTAAATAAACGCTTCAATGAAATACACGTAAAAGTACCAGATCGCGCTCTCTAATTTGAACCCCGCGTGACAATATTTGAATGTTTGAAACGATTTTCCCTAAAGATCAAAGCTGAAACTTTCAAAAAAAGTTGCAATTTTTGATATCATTCTAGTAGGATTTTAAGAAAAGTGCATATTTGAACAGCGCCAACACTATTTTGAGACGACGTGCACGCCTCATAGCCGCTTTCAACCAGGGACCGGAAGTCGAGGGCCTACGTTTCTACACAGAATCGAATTTTTAAAATATGTGATAATCTCAATGAGATCAGTTATACTCTTCACTTTTATTATAATAGATCACCTTTCAGGAAACCGTCCCCAAAGACGCAAAAACCACAACCGGTTTGGTTTTTACCGGAACTAACTTACCATTACACACCAAACGTGGAGTGATTTAGTGTGTGCCCCATATTTTATAGTAACAAAATTGGAACCGAAAATGGACACACTTACAAAGGTCACAGTTCAGGGAACCATATTTACTGCCCTATGTGCAAGAAACCTTATGGTGGTTCAACTTCATTTAGCGACATCTGCAGAGGCTAGCCTTTCAAACAGCTTTTATGCAAAATGTACGTTGTGGCTCGGTGTACAAAGCAATATTAGAAAGACTAGCATCTGCTGGAAGTGGATATGAACCCACCATTACATGGGGTAAGGTCTCGACACCAAAATGAGGGTGTGAACCCACAAAGGGGAATTCACAGGGCTTAAAAGCCTATGTACTAGCTGTAAACCGTACAGTGGGACAAGGCAATTTGCCCATATAAGGTGAACCTTTACACCTACAATCTTAGCCAAAATTGGTTGGACACGACTGCTCTTTTGCCACGCTTATGCGCATTTCTCTTAAAAAGATCTATAGGAACTCATGTTAACTTGGGTTGGGAGGGTTGGAAGCATTCTTCTATCCATGCCCCCCTCCCTTATCCCCCCCAATCAATGTTGGCTTCTTGTAGGGGTGGCTGAGGAGAACAAAATTTCAGGATTCAACATTGTCCAGGGGGGAGAGGGGAATTTGAAGTGATGGCCTATAAAAGTGTTCCACACTTTGGATAAGACTAAGAAGATTGTATTCGGTACTATTAGAAGATGATTCATTGCTTAACTTAAGTTGCATGTCATTTCCATTCAGAAAGGAGATTGAAACGAAAAAAACTTTGTACACATATAGGGACACAAATAAGGTGTTTCATCTGAGTATCAAATTACACTTTCCTCCTGCCTTACTTTAGGGAATGGATCTCACTTTTAATCAGCATAGGCCATAATTTCATTGCGGGGTGTTTTAAGATACATTCATGGGTTTTTAACAGCAATTGTGCAATATGCAGGTGTGCTTTCCGCGGTGCAACGTGTCTTATTTGTGTTAGGCAACTTAATATTTATTTCAAAGTGTTTGTAATATTAACAAACAAACTAAATTTTAAAGGATACGTGACGAGAAAAAAAAAAAAGGATTAACATGATTTAAAATTACGTTTCGTGTTACGCGCTTTATTTGATACATAGGTTAAATTTTAAATGAAAATAACCGAATTCGAAGGAAAGGACTGATGCGCAACCGCGGAACCTACCGCTTGTTGCAAGAGGAGATCTTTGCCTCTAAGCAAATCGCTCCACATACGATCATTTCGTTTCAAACCTAAAATATGTTGAAATCAATGAATCGAAACGAACGTAGGTAAACCAAATCCTACCCACGTAAAACAAATGATGATGCCACGATACACCCTATTAACAATAGATACTGACAGGAGTCATGATCTTTCAATATGGTTTGTCGTGGTGTAGTGTAGCGTTGATATTTAAGTAAAGAAACCAATTTCAGACGAAATTATTCTGAAAATAGACTTTTACCGTGGATTATCGAGTAATGGACAAGGTGACATGGAATTAATCGAATCGGTTTGATAAAGGATCACTTCAGTATAACAATGGTTTGTTTAAATATGTTTTCAGTAACAAATTGTAGTAGAGCCATACCCAATTATCTTGGCGTTGTTTGTTGTAGATGCCTTTAATCATCACCATTCATCATCATCGTGTCGTCGTCATCATCATAAGCATGTATAATCTCATAATCATCGATATGTAAAGAGCGAATTGGCTGTGAGAGGCAAAGATCAGCCTTATAAGCGGGAGGGAGTTCGCAGTTCGAAGCAAGTCCTGCCATTTGGAATTTCGGTTATTTTCATTTAAAAAGAAAGATTACCCTATGTAATCATATATAAAGCGTATAACCCTATATGAAACATTATTGAACATGTTAAAAATTTTCATTTTTTTCTAGTTAACTTGTCTACTAAATTGTATTATTGTAAATATTTACAGCTTATGAAATAAACTATTAAGTGTTCAAACACCAAAATAAGACACTGATACAGCGGGGGAAGGAAAGCACACTGTCATCGTCGTCGTCGTCGTCAAGCATCAGCATCATCATAGCAGCGATAGCAGATCAGCAACATCATCATCAGCAGCATCTCATCATAAATGTCATCTCTCGACATGAATTCCACTACTGTTAATTCATTCCTATATTCAGTTACCAATGCCAGAAGGTTGTTCTTGCGCATGAATTGCTTGGAGTTTCTTCTTTCTTGCTTAATTGAGTAATCACGTTGTAATATATTGCTCCTGGTGTGTATCATCGTGGAAGTTTATTGTTATGCTTTTAATATTGATATTTGCAATAGATTTAACCCAATTAAATTCAGAGCATTTTCCTGTATATAGACGACTTTGAGAAATATGCTACGAGTACAGTTTTATTGACCACTCCCTACGTTGACCGCTGATTCGTGTTTCCATGCAATGAAGTAAGCCAATAGGGTTATTTTATGTGCACCTGAAAAAATTTGCGTTGTAATGTTATAGCTGTCATTAATAAGAAGTTATGAGGACAATGTTTATATAATTAGATGATTTTTTTTGCACTTTGCAGACACCAATCTTAGCCAAAATGTGTTGGAAACGACTGCTCTTTTTGCACGATTATTTGCGCATTTCTCTAAAAATATATAGGAAATCATGTTTAACGTGTGTGTGGGAGGCTTGAAGCATTCTCTATCCATGATCCCCTCCCATCCCCACATCAATGTTGGCTTCGGTAGGGGGGGGGGGGGGGCCTGGCGAGAACAAAATTTCCGGATTCAACATTGTCCAGGGGGGAGGAGGGCGGGCATTTTGAAGTAGGCTATAAAAGTGTTTCCAACACTTCCCTGGGCAAGATGTTTAGGGTCACATTCACCATCTGAACTCTGTATGCTTTGAATCCTATACTGGGATATCAAAACACATTCCAGCTACAAGATACATGGTTGTCATAGACATTAGAACCCACAAGGGGAACCACATATATGAGATTACATAACATCAGAACCTATTATGTGCTATGGACAACCCTCACAGGGATCACATGGGACCTTAGATATGACCCTTTCGAGGGGTAAGGGTTTGAATCCTACGGGTTGTACTTGTACCCACTTTGTCTGCTCCAGTTGAATTAGCAGCCTTGACGGAATAAAGTGCAGGGGATACTGTACTGTATTCCATCAAGGCGGCTGATTCAACTGGAACAGAAAAAAAGTGGGGGTCACAAAATGTGCCAACCCCGAAACCTACAATAGTATAACATTATCATTTTGTTATATCTGACCAGCACAAAAGTAACAAGAAGAAAAAATATGAATTTGTTCTGAAATTTTGAGCATTTTGAGAAAAATGCAGCAGAATTGAAGCCAAAACAACCTAAAAAATTGTACCCTAAACAAGTATTTGGTCTGATTTTGCTGACAATAAAGGACTATTTGTAAGTTTTGCTACCCGAAAAGTAAGCAATTGCATTTGTGTCGGTAATATACCTTATTATCTTGCTTGCTTTACAATATTTATCTCTGCTTAATTTGAGTATACACGACATCACAATTTCAGGATTTAGAAAAAAAACATACTTTTTTCCACATTTTGCTTGTTTTGACACCCTAAAATGTACGAGCGACATCGACTGTTGGGGAAAAAAAGATTTACCCCTTTAAGCGTTTATTGTTCACACCATCATATCCACCTTTGAAGACAAGTGGCTCCCGGGGTCTTGTCCAGATTAGTTCTTGTCACTGCCATTGTCCAAGAATTCAGCAGCAATTTCTGATTTTCTCCACAGATTACAAGTTCTCGTTATCCACCTGTGACCACTACCACGATTGCTCAGCATGCATCTTAACCATGACCCCAACCAGTGCGGTTGGTGTGGCACAGGGGGGTGGCAGGAGGGAAGATGTGCAAAGAAGAAGGGAGGCCAACGGGGGTGATGGAATATGCCACCTGGTAGCTATGAGGTAATTGTTAGACAAGTGGATGTTAGGTTAGGAGGCAATTGGGTGATGGAATATTGCCCACCTGTTATTAGGAGGTGGTAATGTTAGACAGTGGTATGTTAGGCTAGGAGGCAATTGGGTGATGGAATTACTGCCCACTGTTATCTATGAGGTAATGTTTAGACAGTGGTTATGTGGTTAGGAGGCAATGGGTGATGGATACTGCCCAACCTGTTATCTAGATGTAATGTTTAGACAGTGGGATGTTAGGTTAGGAGGCAATTGGGTGATGGAAATATGGCCAACCAGTTATCTTGAGGTATGGTTAGACAGTGTATGTTAGGTTAGGAGGCAACTGGGTGGTGGAATACTGCCCACCTGTTATCTATGAGGGTAATGTGACAGTGGTTAGTTAGGGAGTTAGGAGGCAACTGGGTGGTGGAATACTGCCCACCTGTTATTTATGAGGTAATTGTTAGACAGTGGGATGTGATGTTAGGGGGGCAACGGGGGAGGACTACTGCCCAACCTGGTTATTTATGAGTGTAAATTGTTAGAAAGTGGTAGGTAGGTTAGGGGACTGGGTGATGGAATACTGCCCACCTGTTATTTATGAGGTAATTGTTAGACAGTGTATGTTAGTAGGAGGGTCACTGGGGTAATGGAATACTGCCACTGTTATCTATGAGGTAATGTTAGACAGGGGTTGGTTAGGTTCGGTTAGGAGGCAACTGGGGTAGGGAATACTGCCAACCTGTTATTTATGTGGTAATTGTTAGACAGTGGTATGTTAGGTTAGAAGGCAACTGGGTGGTGGAATACTGCCCACCTGTTATTTATGAGGTAATTGTTAGACAGTGGTATGTTAGGTTAGAAGGCAACTGGGTGGTGGAATACTGCCCACCTGTTATTTATGAGGTAATTGTTAGACAGTGGTATGTTAGGTTAGGAGGCAACTGGGTAATGGAATACTGCCCACCTGTTATTGAGGTAATTTGTGAGAAAGTGGTAGGTTAGGTTAGAGGCAACTGGTGGTGGAATACGGCCCACCTGTTATTTTCTGAGGGTGGTAATTTGTAGTGGTAGTTAGGTTAGGAGGAGGCACCTGGGGTGATGGACTACTGCCCACCTGTTATTTATGAGGTAATTGTTAGACAGTGGTATGTTAAGTTAGGAGGCAACTGGGTAATGGAATACTGCCCACCTGTTATTTATGAGGGTGGTAATTGTAGACAGGGGTATGTTCAGTTGGTTAGGAGGGGCACCTGGGTGATGGAATACGCCACCTGTTATTATGAGTTTAATTGTTAGGACAGTGGTATGTTAGGTTAGTAGGCAACTGGGTGATGGAATACTGCCCACCCGTTATTTATGAGGTAATTGTTAGACAGTGGTATGTTATGTTTAGGAGGCACCTGGGGTGATTGAATACTGCCCACCTGTTATTTATGAGGTAATTGTTAGTGGTATGTTAGGTTAGGGGGCAACTGGGGTGAGGGAAAATACTGCCACCTGTTATGAGGTAATTGTTAGACAAGTGGTAGTTAGGTTAGGAGGCAATGGGTGTAGGGAAATACTGCCCAACCGGTATTTATGAGGTAATGTTAGACAGTGGTATGTTAGGTTAGTAGGCAAACTGGGTGATGGAATCCTGCCAACCTGTTTGAGTAATTGGCTAGGACAGTGGCTAGTGTTAGGTTCGGAGGCGCACCTGGGGGTGATGGAATACTGCCCACCTGTTATTTATGAGGTAATTATTAGACAGTGGTATGTTAAGTTAGGAGGCAACTGGGTAATGGAATACTGCCCACCTGTTATTTATGAGGTAATTGTTAGACAGTGGTATGTCAGGTTAGGAGGCAACTGGGTGATGGAATGCCAATGTTATTTATTTTTTTGCGTAATTGTTAGACAGTGTATGTTAGGTAGTAGGCAACTGGTGGGTGGTGGAATACTGCCCACCTGTTATGTGGTAATTGTTAGACAGTGGTATGGTAGGTTAGGAGGCACATTTGTGATGGAATACTGCCCACCTGTTATTTATGGGTAATTATTAGGACAGTGGTATGTTAGGTAGTCGGCAAATGGGTTGAGGTATGGAATACTGCCACCTGTTATGAGGTAAATGTTAGACAGTGGTATGTTAGGTTAGGAGGCAACTGGGTGATGGAATACTGCCAACTGTTATTATGAGGTATTTTAGAAGTGTATGTTAGTTAGGGGCAAACTGGGGTGATGGAATACTGCCCACCTGTTATGAGGTATAATTGTTAGACAGTGGTATGTTAGGTTAGGAGGCAGCTGGGTGATGGAATACTGCCCACCTTTATTATGAGGTAATTGTTAACAGTGGTATGTTATGTTAGGAGGCAACTGGGTGGTGGAATACTGCCCACCTGTTATTTATGAGGTAATTGTTAGACAGTGGTCTATTGGTGCTGTGTCACACTATGTACAAAATTTGTTAACTGAAAAGTCATTTTATGCATAATTGGACCACCAAACAAGTGGATGGGAATAAAGTGAGTACCATTTGTGCATATGTGTGTTTGTTGTGTGTGGTGCGCCTGTATGCAGCGGTGTGTGGTTAAAAATTGTTAAGTCAAAAAGGTTAAGTAATTTTTACTAATATTAACATATTTTGTTAAATTCTTTAAACAAAGTCAGATTTATGCATAATTCTTTAATGATAGTGACCTCCCGCAGGGACAGGTGTAATAGTTATGCTCATTTACACTGGCAGCAATAAATTTTGGAAAAATGAGCAGAGAAAAAAACTTTTTTCTGAAAATGCAAATTAGGGACATATTACTATACTACAGCATAAGGTTGTGGTGTATGCAATATAATATTTTTTAGCTTTAATCCTGTAGAGTAAATTTAGGTTGGTTTTTTTGTGACCCACTGCCTGGCCCAACTAGAATTGAGGCAGGGGGCCCGTTACAAAATAAAGCACAGTATCACATGCAAGTTAATTCCCGTACAAGCTGCTGAATTCTGAGCGCGACGTGGGCATAGTAGGTCACAAAAGTATTCAACCTATAATTTACCTATACAATCAGACATAAATCTTTTTCATGTAATGTGCATAAAATAAATCTTTCCGTGACATATAAAAGTATATTATGTGTTGGTTTCTGTAGGTGATTCCTCTGTCGGCACCCCTAAATAGCAGTGTGTGGGATGGTGACATTGTTGAGATAACTGGGACAAGTTTGGGCCAGGGAATACATGAATTTACTGTAGCCGGTAGACCATGTACCATACAGACGGAAAAAAAGTGATTCCAAAGTAAAATAATGAACAAATTATGTTGTATGATACCAAACAGAGACAAAATACCAATAGAGATTTTAAGTTGTAAAAATGGTATCCTGTAAATATAGCCTGAACCATATCAAACCACAAAAAATGAAAGTGGAGCCACATTTTGGATGCAATGTGCCCATTATTGTTGTTGGTCTTTTATCATACAATTCGTTATACGACAGGTGGAGACTCTCCATCCCTCAGTGTGTCCCTGACTAACATGACTCCTGTCCCCTGCCTGCCAATGATCATAGCCATCTAATAATTAACTCTGGTTTAAGTAAAGGGTGAGTCAGAAAAAAGTACAACCAAATGAGGGAATTTTTTATGAAGAAGAAACCTTTACAGGAATTACCCAATTAATTTTGTGTTAGGTAGTTGTTTAATCAGCTTTCACAATAATTTACTAAAATTTTAAAATCGAATCAGCCCATTCAAAGCGCTTACAGTTATTTTGTGAAGGATCATTCCGACCCGAACAATTGCACACTGACTGAACACATGAGACTCATTACAACATTGCCACGCAGACCCGGGTTGTACCGGCAGCGTGAGGGCTTCAAAAGAAATTAAACTGGTTGATTACTTTGGCGCCGTATTCAAATGTACGCAGCGAAATGTGTTGAATGATAAGCTTAATACTTAAGATTAATGTGATGAAAATAACAGGATATATTAAATGGAAAATTCTAATGCTTTCTGTATTCAGCCCTATATTGTGGAAAATTTTACACGTTGGAAATCAAGCAAGTTGAAAAGAATGCTTCAAATTGTTGTTCAGTCTAAAATATGATTCATAAAATATTTATTTTTGAATAATCTGGTTGCATTTTACAGTCTTACCCAACGATTGTTTCTGGGTGTGTTGTAGTTGTTTTGGTGTTTTTGTAACAAGTATTTCCATTTGGGGAGGGGGACCAGGCAAGGGGAACAATTTAAATTTTGGGGCATAACTGAAACACATTTTGCAAAGGTGAACACGGTAATAATCTGGCAATTACTATAAATTATTACTTTTCTGATCCTATTTGGGCCAGGAGGGGGCAGGGATTTGGAGTGCGTATCCCCCCTTACCGTCCCCCCCCCCGCGCCCTCACCCACAACCTGGTTCGTTCATGGTGTTCTCCTGACATTTATTCCAACTGTTTAATTAATGGAGGACATGCTGCAAATACCAAAACTGAACGTAAATCCAAGAGTACTCTTTGAGTTACGCTAGCCTTGTAACTTGTTTCGATCTTTCACATTGGGGACTTTCACTTCTGCAACCTGTAACTTTTTAACGCGTTAATCAATTTTAATGCCGTCATTTTTATACGAGAGCTACAAAACAGGGGAATGGAACTACAAAAAGACATATAGAATCGCACAAGAGGTTTTGCCATGAAAAATCGCTCAATTTGTTTGTACTTTTTTTGACTCACCCTGTATACGAAAAAGACCTCCCCACAAGGTCACTAAATAGTTTAAATACCTATTAAACTCAAACCTTTAGTTAGTACAAAGATTATTCTGTGACGTGGGATCATGCATTCAAGGGAATCACAGACAGTAAATACTGCTGTCAATGCCTGAAAGGCTGACTCAGAGATTTTCCCGATGAGGTCGTCACTCATTTTCAAACAATCAATTTTTTTTGCTATATTATGCTTTCCATATACCAATCACTGTGTGAAATAACTAAGTCTCAAATCGGAGTCTTTCATATAGAAAAATCACAACTTTGTCATAAAATTCCGGATCCGGAATTTTGTTATACACTAACCTATGGCACTGTTGTACTCTAATAAATGTTTACTGCATGAAAACGAAAAAAAACGATTCATCTCAATTTGGAATTAAGCATTTTTAGGTGACTAACTAGTTTCTAGATGACTATTTTTTAATTAACCCCCAAAAAAATATATTTCAAAATCTCTGAGTCAGCCCTTTAATACCTGCTTTGAATCTCTATAGGTATACTTGTCTCAAACATACGTCCACATAAAACCACTGAACTGAAAAACAATAACTTTATTTTTTTGACAATGCTGAATGTTTGTCTGACTGTTTTTCTTGACACTGAACAAAGGTGATTATAGTCTGTGGATTTATTCTCAGACAGAATCGAACATAATTATGCTAGTGTAAGGTTGGGGATAACACACATAGCAACGTGATGGTAATTGTTCAAAGCATGCGCCAAACACGGCATTGCTGATTGGTGCCTGATTGTCTGAGTACCTCCAAAAAGCATGTTGGACTTTAAGTCCAGTAAGGCGTGAAGTTTAAAATACCTAACTACTTACTTTCAGATGTTCCCTTTATATGCCCTCCATACCACTTGACTCTCAACTTTCATTTCTGGTACTTCTTTTGTTTTTCCAAACTGCAGTCAAGCTAAAGTAGCTTAGATTTGATTGGTAAGTTTTTTGTGATTGCAGTGTAACTAGATAGGTGGGTTTGGGGAAATGATTAAATTACAGTTTTGGATGTGCATTTATTCCTAACCGTATTGTTTTTTGGTGTGGTTTGCTTCTTGTTTTGTTGTTTGCTTTATGTGTTGTTTCAATTTATTGTTGTAAAATAGGGCTGTGCCATTAGTTTTCAAGGCAAGATTGAGTATTTGGTGCAACTGCTTTCCTGAGAAAAAAATATTTTGATGAATGCTTTGTGTACAAATTTCGAAACTATTGGCAGAAAAGGGAGGGGAATGTCACTTAACGGTGCTTGTCCCGATTGTACTGGGACCCAGGCCGTAGCCAAGGGGGGTGCAGGGGGTCCTATGTACCCACCCACATCTCCAAAATTCCAAAAAGATCCACAAAAATTATGCGTGCGAGCAAAGCGAGCTAGGAAAAATGGGGGTTTTATGCGTTTTTTTGAGGGCAAAAAGGTCCACGTGTGCCAATTTACACCCCCTCTATGTGAAAAGGTCACAGATTTTTGGGAACAAGAAAAAAGGAAAAATGATTCCAGCGCACTGCCCCTGTTTTTGTTTTTTTTTCTAGTTGCGTTCCACTCCATTTTTGTTTTTCCACGCTCTCATATTTCCCCCCCCCCCCCTAAAAAAATCTTGGCTACGGGCCTAGTTGGTACCCCTTGACTTACCTAGAAGTAAAGGCCAGGATTTTCTCATTCTGAATTTCAGCCTCCAAATTCATTTCTTTCTAAGATAAAGACAAAGAGCTGCGTTTAATGTAGGCAGTTCAAGTGAAAAGAAGTTATGCACCGTGGATTTAAAAGTAATTGTATGTGAAAGAGAATAACTCTCAGCAACTCCGAACACTTCGAATTTTTGAAATCGGACACTTCCGTTGCAAGTTCTTCATTTTTTTGTACTCGTACATACCAGGTCATTTGGAGACCAAGTGGCAAAGGTCAAGTCTTTTATTTTTCTTTATTTTGCCATGGCACCGTGTTACTGTCAATCTTTCAACACAAAAATATGTACAGATCTTAACGATAAAAGGTATACCTTATTTTTGTAGTATGTTCTGATAATGTACCCTAAAGGTTAATAATATTGCAAGCATTTGACCCGCCATTTAACCAACTAATTTTAAGTCAATTTTTTTGAGGAAAAATGTTTAAATTTTTGTGTTTTTCAATGAAAAGTGAAAACAACTATTTCTATATAGATGTAATTTAAGAGAAATTTACACATAATCATCTGCAACTTTTCTCTTATACACTCACAGA
>JAMKCH010004762.1:0-34739 GCA_023653785.1 Ophioderma brevispina | reverse complement strand
GCTGCCAGTAAGGAAGTGCGTGCTCTTCAAGATTCCTCTCGTGGTTTATAAATCTCTCGCACCCAAATATAAAAGTGACCTCATCACACCGTACGATCCTTCTAGGACATTAAGATCCAGCTCTAACGGTCTTCTTAAAGTCCCAAACGCTGCACGTTCTGCAAAATTGAACTACGGTTGCGGGGCCTTTTCCATTGCGGCGCCTTAGGAATGGAATATCTTGCCTGCAGTTGTGAGACGATCATCATATATGCAATGTTTTAAAACGTCTTTGAAGACTCAATTCGTTAATTTATAATCTTGTGTGTTTTTCCCTTATGTGTGAACATTTGTATTTTTGATTATCGTTGTCAGAAAGTAGGAGACTTGGTAGAGAAAACGCAGTTCACACACAGTATCAATTTCTGCTCATCATTTAATACATGAATTTCGCCATAAGTAAAAGTAATTGTCTCATCATTGTTTCTGTTGATTCCAGTTCAGAGTTAAATTATCCGTCCTCAGTAAATCTCCAAATTAAACTGAAGTTCAAATCTCTCGCGAGCATTATTATACCGCAATCTTCCAATCAGATTGCGAGCCTCATTTCAATTTAAAGCAAGCATTAATATCTCGCGATCCTCCAATCCAGTATGCCTACAAACATTTTGTACATCCAAATAGGGTTTATTACGTTGTCAAAAATTTAAAGCAACAAAAATGCCAGATGATGACATTATCAGAGAGATTACCAAAACAAGTTAATTTGTACGAAGTTAAACTTTGAGTAACTAATTAGTCGAGTATCTACGGAGGGGTTGCATGCCCCCAAGGACTCTACAACTTTTTTTGCTTTGTTTTATGGTCCTATTAAATATTAGAGATGTTAAACAAAATTATGGCACTTTGGCGAAATTCAAGATGGCGTCCAAAATGGCTGCCAAAATGGGTAAAATTGTAGAAAATGGTGTATAACATCCAAAGTATGTGTCAAATTGGACAAATATTCATTGGAATTTGGTTTCTGATAATTAGTAAGTCATTTCCCATTATTGGATATTTTCCCAATTTTAAAAACTACAAGATGGCGTCCAAAATGGCTTCCAAAATAGATAAAATCATAGAAAATGGTGTATAACATACAAATGTTGAGTCAAATTAGAAAAATTTTATTGGATTTTCCCCTTATTTTATAAAATCCAAAATGGCGCCCAAAATGACTGGAAAAATGGGTAAACTCAAAGCAAAATGGTGTATGACATCCCAAAATGTGGCAAATTGGGAAAATATTCATTGGAATTCGGTTTTGTAATCATCAGCAAGTACTTTCCCCTTATTTGATAGTTTCCAATTAAAACAAAATCCAAGATGGTGTCCAAAATGGCAGCCAAAATTTGAAAAATCATTGAAAATGGTGTATAATATCACAAAAAGACATTAAAAAAATAAAATCATTGGAATTTGGTTTCCTGTCAAATAGTAATTCCCATTATCTTTTTTCTTCAACTTTAAAACCCCAAGATGTCATCCTGATCCAAAATGGCCACCAACTATACAAAACTCATAGAAAATACATACAATAGCCACAAACTGTGTTAGAAGCATAAATTATTAATTTAAATAATGATTTTCTAGTCATTAGTAGCTAAAGCCCCGTAGTTGCCGAGTGGCCACCAAAGTATGGCAAGTAAAACAAATCTTTGTTATCATAAGAAACCAATTCCCTGTTATTTGGATGTAGTTGCTTTTTTCTTAAGTTTACTTAGACACAGAATTGGAATGTTTGGTTAAAGAAAAATGGTTCTAAGGTTACATTTTATAAGGCAATTGTCCACCGCTTATCAAACTATGCTACACACTTTCATTATTATAGAAATTACTTGAGCTGATTCATACAATATTGTCAATACTTCGGCATAGAATTCTGGTTCGGAATATCAGGTAAAAACATATATGGTACTAAATGGACATTTTATAAAGCTATTGACCACTGCATATCAAAATATACTAGCAACATTTCAGTATTCTTGGAAGCACTTGAGCTGATTCATGGGATTGCTAGTAATTTGGCATTTTATCTAGCTGGGAAATCAGTTAAAAGCCAAAATGGTCTTTTAATTGACATTTATAGCGATTGTCTCCTGTAATTAAACTGTGACGGCAAACTTCCATCACTCAATTGAGCGGATAGCCAGTATTTGGCTGGGAATTCCAGCTAGGAATATCAGGTATAAGAAGCAGAACAATTGTACTTTATGGACATTTTATAAGCTATTGACCACCGCTTGACAAAATATAATGTATTTCAGGAAACACTTTAGCGGATTCATACAATTGCCAGTACTTTAGCATAGAATTCCAGCTAGGAGTATCTGGATGAAAGTAATAAATGGTACTTGAATGAAAATTATGTAATTACTCACTGCTTATCATATTTTGCTAGCAAATATTCATTTTTCTAGTACTTTGGCATGGAATTATATATATATATATATATATATATTATACATTATATTTTATAGAAAGTTTGCTATTATTCATGGAAACATTCCAGCTAAGAGTATCTCCTGAAGCCTGAAAGCAATTGCACCCAAATTTGACATTTTATATAGTGACAGTCCACCACTTACCAAATTATGCTAGAAAACTTTCATTATTCATTTAAACACGAGCTGATTTATATATTGCTGGTACCTTGGCATTGAATTCCAGCTAGGAATATATCAGATGAAAGCATCACATTGTATTAAAATGCACACTTTATTTAGTGAATGTCCACTGCCTATCAAATTATGGTTGTAAACTTTTAATATACGTGCGAATAATTGACCTACAATTGCCAGTATTTTGAAATTCCAGTTAGGAATTTAAGTTTATTAATGAATAATTAAAGGCTAAAAGATGGACAATCGCTGTATAAAACATTTTAGTACCATTTATTGCTTTCATCAGATATTCCTACCTGGAATGTTTCCTGAAATAATAAAATAGTTTTATAAGTGGTTGTCAATTGCTATATAAATAAAATTCCATACCAAGGTACTGACATATGTATGAATCAGCTCAAGTGTTTCCTGGAATACACTTGAGTTTGCTATATATTGATAAGCAATGGGCAAATGCTATATACAATGTCTATTTTGTGCCATTTATTGGGTTCGTCCGATTCTCCTAGCTGGAATTCAATGCCGAAGTACCGGCAGTTGTATGAATCTGCTCAATTAAGTGATCGAAGCTTGCTGGCATAGTTTGATAAGCAGTGGACAATTGCTAAAAAGTCCATTTAATGACGATTATTCCAAGCTGGAATTCAGTGTTGGATTGCAATTGTATGAATCAGCTCAAATGCTTCTTGGAATACGGTATTGAAAGTTTGCTAGGATATTTGATAAGTGGAGGTCAATAGCTTTTTAAAATGGCCATTATAGTACCATTTTGCTTTTACGTGATATTCTTGGTTGGAATTCCATGCTGAAGAATTGGCAATTGTATGAATCAGCTCATGTAGTTTATGGAATAATGAAAGTTTTGTAGCATAGTTTGATAAGGGCTGAACAATCGCTATATAAATGTAATTTTAGATACAACTAAGTAAACTTAAAGGCTGACCTTTTTTAGAGATTTCCCGATGAGGGCGCACTCAATTTTGAAACAAATCGTGTTTTTTGCATATACATAATGCTTGTCCATATAATAATCACTGTGTGAAATAACTAAGCTCAAATCGAAGTCCTTCAAAAAGAAAATCACAACTTTGTTATAAAATTCCGGATCCGGAAATTTGTTATACACGGTTTCCTATGGCACTGTTATACTATGCATAAATGTTCACTGCATGAAAACGAAACATCCGATTCATCTCTAACTTTGGAATTAAGCATTGTAGGTTACTATCTAATTGCCTATTTCTAATTTCTACACAATAATATTATATTTCGAAATCTCTGAGTCAGCCTTTAAGAAACAGCAACTACCCTAAAATAGCCGGATAATAGTAGTAATGATTAAGAAATATTTCTATTATTTGGCCTACTTTGAAGCCCATTTTGGCTGCCAAAATCGATTGATGAATTGTAACAAAATGCAACTTTCAGGATTTAGCCACTATAGACAAGAAAATAAGTATTTAAATTACCCATTGATGTCTCCATCACAGTTTGTTACTGTTATAATTTATAGCATTTTCTATGAATTTGTATATTTTATCAAGCATTTTGGACGCCATCTTGAATTCTTTAAAATTGAAAAAACAAAATAAAGGGTAATTACTTATAAGAGCAGGCCAAATTGAAATGAATACCAATCAAATTTAACCTTTTTTGGATGTTATACACCATTTTCTATGATTTCACCCATTTTGGCGGCCATTTTGGACGCCATCTTGGATTGCTTTTAATAGAAAAAAATGCAATAAATGCGAAATTACTCACCAATGATTAGAAACCAAATTTCAACGAATGTCCAATTTCACACATCTTTTGGAGGTAATACACCATTATCAATTGTTTTACCCATTTTGGCAGCCATTTTGGACGCCATCTTGAATTTTGCCAAAGTGCCATAACATTTTTGTTAACGTCTTATGTAATAAGACCATAAAAGGAAGCAAACAAATTGGTTTGGTAGAGTCCTGGGGTGCATAAAGATACATTTAATTCACACGATATCATTTCATGACCAAATCATGGTTATTCTGTAAATAAAATATATTCAATGGAATAAACGATAACGTAATACACACTAACGTAGAGAACATTTTTTTACAATTGTTTTCACATCTCCCATTGCCTTAGAGGTAACTAATTCAAAGTTTGAATAATTTTGTGGTCGGAAAATGAGTGTCTATGGCACTCTTGATCAACATTTAAATAGCTTGTTTAGTTACTGAGAAATGTGGACAACGTAATAAATTTCCTTTAAAAAGTCGTATTTTCGAAAAGTTTCAACATTTCTTAGACTTTGTAATTGTCATTGTGACCTGAAGTAAACACTATATTTCTAACTGCCGCATTATGTTTACTACCTTGAAAAAAAATATGCAAAATCAATATCTTAGTAGAAGTTTTACCAAACTTAGCCACTGCTTTGAGAAGGATAACGTAGGATAACGTAATAAACAAGTTTTTCATGGAAATTATGTTTGTATTTGAAAAAAATATAAAATGAATTGATAATACAACGAAAAACATCATTACATAATTTCTACACGTTTCACAACAAGAGCGAAACATTGATATTCGGAAGAATTCAAGTATTTTTTATTTTTTTTAAAATAATTTTGATGTTGCGTTTCGGACATCAATTTTCTCCTATTGGTCGATGTTTGAAGGCAAATATCTCATAGAAAAGAAAACGGAAAGCATGATAAACTATATGCCCAAATGCAGCTCAACGGTTCCTATCAAAATATAGTTTTGTTCCAATAAAACGTTATTTAAAAGTTTTATTTACCAAAGACACAAAATATCTGGAAATCCACTGTTTTCAGGAAAATCCACCATATCACAGACTCATTAATATTAAAGCCATAAAGGTTACAGACCGGTATGGCAGGAGATATAGTCCTCCGGGCACAATGGTGAACAATAGCGCAATCGATTCAGTTGACTCTTCACGCAACATTAGTCTCACGCTTTATTCCGTTGTCGTCTGGAGCCCGGACTATGATACCTGCCGGACTATGATTACTTTCACACCGGTCAAAAGAGTTGATGCTTAGGGATTCAACTCCGTCATGGTTTTTCTTGTGCTTAACACCATAATCCGCGTCTACTGAATACAACCACTCCGAATTGGTTTTATTATAAAATCAACCTGTTTAACCATAGGGGCTCTGATCTGAGCATAAACCACTAGAGCATTATTTTCGAGTGGTTTTTCTTTGTTTTCGCGTAAAATTATATTCGCGAATACACGCTTACCTCAAATTTGAATATTCAAGCGTGCATTATTAAACAATAGAAATTAATAATGCACGCCAGCACGCATGCTTTTACTTCCCCCTCAAGTGAAAGCGCTTGAACAGTTTCACTTGCCATGGTAATGCAATAATACCAAGTCCAGAGCGTTCATTACCACAACCTCCCAGGTTATGTGGCTTTACGAACGTGGAAAGAATCAGATTGACACTCACTACAGAGTCTATACCTTAAAATAGAAATCTTATTTCTATGGTGTTAAAAAACAAGCAACTTTAACGGCAATAGGTCCTACAATTGTCTATTTTAAAGTCTGCGGTGTTAATAACCCCGATTTGACCTATACAAATAGATGCCATATATCAAGAACTTAATGAATAATTATGGTCTTACCTTGGTGTAAGATATTCATGAGTTAGACTAGAGTAAAGACTCTTTTACGGAACAAAGCTGTACAATCCTTGTAATCCTTTGATCCTCTTATAGAAGATTTCATGCTAGGCTAATTTCATGAGGTCTTACATAGAGGATGAACCATAATTGGCGGCATGTAAATCGACTGCGCTTCTTCATCCAAATCCGATTGGCGAAATAAGTTTTGACTAAGGCGTAATCGCTACGTTCCATTGTAATCATGGCAATTATGTCAAAAGATAACCTATTATTGAGCTGGCAAATCGAAGTTTCAATCAATACTACATTGTATAATTTTCACACCTTATCTCCAAATGCTTGCTGTTTTATGCAAGTCAACCCAGTGTTGTGGAAAGTTCGTAGAACTACAATATTTCTAGTTATAAATTTTTAAAAATTATCCAAAATATATCAGAAAGAGTTATTAATATTGTATTTATGTTTTGATGGTGTATAAAATAATGCTCGTGTGGTTTATGACATATAAGGCATTAGTGGAGTGCATTCGGGAATACAATTGCATGCTAGGAGGCATTAATAAAGTAATATATGGATAAGCGGAGCCACTGTGAACACTCCCGCTAAAGCGCTCGTGCTCACAGTGGCCCCGCTAATGCATATGTTAATTTATTAATGCCTCCAAGCATGCAATTATATCCCCGAATGCACTCCACTAATGCCTTATCCTACACTTAATCATTTCAGTTGAGGGCTAATTATACAAGGTTATACAACCATGCAAAATGTCAATGTTGAAAAATCTTGAGTGCGCACTATTTATCAAATGCGCCCGTGTCTATTTAAATGGCTACGACTATTTCAACATAGTAACATACCTGCAACGACGTTGACAGTGAACGTGCATTGACCAGTATTTCCACTTGGGTCCGTTCCTGTTACTGTAACTGTAGTTGTTCCGAAATTGAATGTTGAACCTGATGGGGTACTATATGAAAGCGAAACGGATCCGCCGCTGTTGTCAGTTGCTGTAGCGGCTGGATACGTAACAGCAGCGGATTGTCCTGCTGTAGTTACAATCGCTTGTTGGCTTCCTGGACAAGTCACTACAGGCGGAGTGGTATCCGTGGATGCTGAGGGAAATACGACGTTTACAAAATGAGTTGCCAATGGTTACTGAGGTTGCTGATACATGTTAATGTTAAAAGCCGTTACGTGTATTGTTATTTTACACGTCAAGCAATTGAATGAATCGGATGGTATAAACTCGAGGATTTTTCTCATTTTTACATCCCTATATACTTTACTGTGCAAACTGAGTACGCCACAAATTTGCTCTTATCATTAAAAATTATCATTAACATGTTATTGAGCTAAAACTTCTTTTTATTATGTTTTTCTTTCTTATTTTTTTCCAAACGTCCAGTAAGAATTGATTGTGGGACTTTTTGAACCAAAATTCCAATTTTTATCTACTTTAATATACAAAACTTATTTCACCAAATATAGGGAGGGCACCGTGCATTATGACGTCATAAGAGCAAGGTGCTGGGAATGTTGGTACTTATATTTAGTATCACTGCATAGAAGAGACCCATAGCTATCCATTGATACCAAAATCTCAAGTTCATGGAGGTTCAGTGTGGAAAATCTATGAGGGGTTGCAACAATACCCCCACGTGTTAAGACGTTTTACAAAAAATAGCCTGGTTAGACGAAGGTTAAGTAATATAGTAGCTTGATATAAGTGCCAGTCTTAGAGCTCCTTCTTTATGGTCCATGTTTCCTCACCATCCAGTATAAAGATGTTTTCCAGTCTGAAGAAAGCAATCTTAATTGCTCTAGTGACATCAGACTTCCATTTTATATCAAGCTTCTTGCAGACACTCTATGCTTGTCATTTTCCTGTCAACAAGTCCTTTGATATCAAGGTCATAGTCCAGATATTTAAAATCTTCTCTTTTCTCGATAATGGTGCCATTCACTGCGTGAATAGTAAAATGATACTCTTTTTCATTGAGAATCATGCATTGAGAATTAGTCCTACTCTAGCGACTGATGATTCAAATGCAATGAGTAGAATTTGGGCGGATGATACCAGATCAGCAGATGCAACATCGTCAGCATAGTCTGCAGTTAAATTTCCAGTTAGATGTGTGGTGTACGATGATTACGCGAGAGTGCATGTACTCTCTTAAACGAAAGAGTGAAAAACCACTCTAAAAGAGTGAAATCTCACTCCAAAAAAGAGCCAGCTGAGTGACGCATCTTTTAGAGTGAGAGCCACTCTAAATAAAGAGTGAAAAAAATAACTCTAAGCAAAGAGTGAAGTGGTCACTCCTTTTTAGAGTGAACTAGTCACTCTTTTAGAGCTGTGGGGGAAAGCGTGAACTAGCCAATTCACTGTTTTAGAGTTGTGATTCTTTGTGGATTTTTGTTTGTTTGGTGAGTATATTGTAGGTGTAGGTCATAATTCATAGCATCCTGACATGAATGAATATTGTGGCGCATCATTGGCATGATTCAGTGTGACATGCATGCACGATTGTGGCATGCATGACGTGCATGATCATGGCATGCCCGTGATATGCATGATTGTGCGTTTCGTACATGCACAGGCCTGGCCTAGCCTGGCGGAGACTACAGTATTCCCCGGGCCGTATTTACGAGTGATATTACAGTAAATAACATTTAATGCTTCTCCACGCTTTGTCTGTAAATGCTATGAATTGTGACCGACACATACAATATACTCACCAGTAAAGATCTCTAGGATTTCTTCAATAATTTCAACTTCGGTCAACCATTTGATGACGGTCTCGCCTAACTCGTCCGCCATGTTGCTCGAGAATAATCACGCGATTTGCGGCGGTTCTGATTGGCTATTAGTTCACTCCGAAATAGAGCGTTTTCTCACTCTTTTAGAGCTAAAAGTCACTCGATAAGAGTTCAGAGTGGGCTTCACTCCGAAGAAGAGTGGCATTTTGAACCACTCGGTAACAGAGTGAGCTCGGTTAACCCTCGAGTGTTTTGTTTCTTTTATATTAGTTTTAAAATGAGACACGTATGCTTCCATATATACGTGTGAGTGCGCTGGATGTGGTGGGAGTGATTTTTGTGTTGGTGTGGATGTTGTGTGGTTAATGCGTTTGCCTGTGGGTGTGGGGAGAATGAGTGTATGGGTATGTTTGTTGTGTGTCGTTGTGTGTGTTTGCATGTATGTGTGTATGTATGGTAATATAGGCCTATTTTAGTGTTTGAGCGTAGTAATTCGGGTTGATCGTGTTTTGTTTCTTTTATATTAGTTTTAATGTATTTCTACTTTTATATTGTAATATATTGTTTTATGATTGTTTTATACTGTAAATTGTAATCAATTCAGCGATGTACAATTATTAAATTTAACAGCCAGATCTGCCAATTGTGAGGCCCTTATCATTCATAATGTCCGCTGAAGAGCGCACTACGTAGTAGTAATTTACCACAATAACGAAATGGAAAGCAGCGAGGTGTCACCTTTAAGAATTTCTGCCGCGCCGTGGTAGTGAATTCCTCATGGATTATAGCAATGACTCTTAAGCTATCATCAGGAATACCATAAGTAAGCAGAATATGCATCATCGCCTTCTGATTCACACTATCAAAGGCCTTTTAGAAGTCCACAAAGACCATACATGTTCTCTCATTTTTTCGAAGATTCCTTGAAATTCACGAACCTGTGTTCCTTAGAAGAATGGGAACGATGTTTGGAGTTATTCGATTGAAAACAAGTGAATTGTAGACCTTTGTGACAATAGCAGATCTGCGGATGCACCTGGGCTGGAGATCAACTTTCTTTGGGAGAAGAATGATGATGAGTTGAAAATGGCTTTGGTTATTGCCCATTGCAGTTTCATTGCAGAACTAAAAGCTTTCTGCTTGAATGCTCAATCTAAACAAATAAGGAGGTACTACTCTATAGAAGCGTACAAAGTTTTCACGCATGCGTAAATCGACTCTAGTCACCGACGCTAGTCACCGATGGCACTTCACGCCTGTGTAGAACATTTCTATTTATGCAAATAACCAGAAGTCTTTCGGCTATTTATAGCGTTCGATCCAGCCACGGCAGTTTAAATGAACCGCGTTGCAATATACACACACCGAATGCAGTAAATCTTTTTGTGTACATTGTTCATGTCATGCATACCATGCTTGACCGCGCCGCAACTGACCACCACTCACAAACGGAAAGTCTGATTTGAATTGTGTTTTCAGCTTCCGATAGCTGAGACCATCCTGGATTTGCCCATTATCATTGCGCATATATTTCTGACCACCTGAGGTGTGAAAAGTGTCTCGAACGTCATGATAATTGCCCGAATTCCTGAAAGCTGTATCACAAAAATATGACGTCACTATGGCGTTAATGAGCGGCGCTCTTCCTCTTCATCCATCATCGGAATCAGTTGCGATGAAGTTTGATCGTGGTCGGATACACAAATTCTGACAGGAATGTCAGCATTTTGATATGCACGTGGCAATAAATGCCAAAGAGGGCCTGCATTTCTTGTTACTGGTTACATTATAAAGGAATATTTGTTACACTTACTCGGTTCAGGTCGCAAACACACTGCAAAGGAGCACACATTGGAAGCTCCTCCTTGCTCAAAGCGGTAATACACTGCTGTGCAACCACGACTGAAGAAAGTACCCGGGGCGCCAGGTACTCTCAAGGCGAAATTACCAGCGGGACTTGTAGGCTCCGTCCAAGTAACTTGTTTAAGGAATTCATTAGGTGCATATGTATCTTCAATGTTTCCTGGACAATTGTTAATGACAGGGCCACCTGGAGCTGTAATATTAAAATAAAGAAAATGATGAATATCTTGAACGCGTAGTGAAAACAACAAATAGGGAAAGAGCTTTCGGCAACGCGTAGTGAACACAAGAAATAGGAAAAAAGCTTATGGCAACGCGTATTGAAAACAACAAATAGGAATCGACTTTTTAACTACGCGCTGCTCTCTCAGTTATCGCAACGTGTTGTGGAAGGAAATAAATAGTTATCCAGTCAAAGGGAGACATTTTTCTCTAGCTAGTTGACACATCAAGCGGGCAGTGTTCTTTTTATCTAGCATCAAGGTCAATATAGTCCCAGTAAAGAATGAGGGAAATTATTGGGTAAAGGAAAGCAAAAGGAAAAGTGATCGGCCTCTTATATAAAGTACAATATGTGTATTTCAGCTTATACTGTATAAGGTACACGTTGATTGGATACCCTGAATTTAAAAAAAATATATATGTATTCTGAGGAAAAACTGATGAGTTCCAACAAGAACGAATACAAAATGATCTTCCTGTGATTTGTGACCTCCCAAATCTGGTGGGTGAAAGTGCAGTGCTATAAAGATAACAACGCTGCCTGTTACTTTTTTCAGACGTGACTCTACTATAGGTTTAGGATTAGGATTACAGACAGGTGAAGACTTGGAATTGAGTTCGCTCTAGAATTGTTTCTCATAATTACGTACCCACGTCTGGAAGCCGACAATACTTACTTGAAGTGGCCACAGTAAATACACACCGTGCCACGTTACCAACGCTATCAGTAAATGTACAGTCAACGTATGAAGCAAAACCGACAGGTAGCGTAATTGGCGAACTTGGAGTACAAACGGTAGTCACTGGTGTTGATGGGTCCGTAGCAGTTGGGGTGGTGTAAGGCACAGCAACAAAACTGCCTGTGTTGCCGGTACCCATAACTGGCGACGTAGGACAACCAGTGACGGTTGGCGGGGTTGTGTCCACTGCAGTCACTAAAGAGGTGATCATAAATAAGTTATATTAAGCCCGATGGCCGTTTATATGGTATTAAAATATTGGACGGTTATAAGAATTTATCAACATGTCAATTTTTAATCAATTATTGTGAGTTAAAAGAATTATTAACAAAATAATAAATCAACTGAAAATTTTTAAGAAGTGAAATTGCATGAGCGCAAACGTGTGCAAAGCAAAGAATCTGCAAAAGAAAGGTTTTAAAAAAGGTGCTTCATAAGAAGATCAATTTAGGTACAAGATTATAATTAATTACATTGTTATTTAGTTCATGCCACACAAAAAATGACCAAAAATGGCCATTGACCGCAAATAAAAGGTAACAAATATGTAAAATTACAAACATTTGCTAACAGTGAATGTAAATTTTACGAAAATGTCTAATGAGTATAACTAATTCCACATTAACTATATAATAACATGCCTGCAACGGTGACGGTGAACGTGCATTGGCCAGTATTTCCACTTGGGTCCGTTCCTGTTACTGTAACTGTAGTTGTTCCGAAATTGAATGTTGAACCTGATGGGGTACTATATGAAAGCGAAACGGATCCGCCGCTGTTGTCAGTTGCTGTAGCGCTGGATAGTCACCATCGTGACGTCCCTGCTATCCTACAGTTGCTTCCGGTTCGCCTGGACAGTTCATACAGGCGGAGTGTACCCCTGACCTGAAAATACATTATTATCACAAATAAAATTATTAGCAACTAATATAAGTTTGGGTTCCTGTTCTCGTACGCGTTTAATAATCATATTAAACAGCAAGATCAACATTTTTCTTACAAGCTAAAAGTGACCAAAAATACCTGGTGATCAGAATAACGAAAATGTACACAAATACAATATGGTGCTATCTTTAAAGTTAGGAGAAATAACCTAATTAATACCCCGCGACCATAAACATTCTGACCAAGAAAAAGGAGCATATCAATGTAGTTACAATTCAAACTAACACTTATTCCGGATATCCTAAGCGATCTAGTCTTCTTGTTTTTCCTGGCATTATTCGTCTAAGTTTTTCCGAATTTCATTATAACCTATTATTTTCCCCCTCGAACAGTCCTGTGAATGTGCATTGCGCACTGTTTCCACTAGCATCAGTTGCTGTTACAGGACCGTGGTTGTTCCAAAGCTAAAAGTCGACCCTGTTTTGGGACTGGTAAGAATCTGAACATTTCCTCCACTGTTGTCGGTTTGCTGAGCTGGGGTAATGACTGCATAGAGGTGCCTGCCACGCCACATTTGCAAATTGGTTTGCGGGCAAGGTCACTGAGGTGGAGTGGTATCCGCTGGTGTATAGATAACACAGACATGTTTGGAAATGTCATGACTTTTCAAATGTCGCTTTACGTTTCCTATGCTGATATACAGTTCTCAGATAGGACACCCTATACAATTCCGTTATTACTGTATCTTGAGCTAAATCTTATGTTTTTATTAAATTAAGAATTTATAGACTGTGTTGAATGTACGTCAGAGTACTATAATTGCAGTATAGAAAGGGTTTAAATAATTGTTGTTCATACATAGGTTTGACTAATCAGAGTGGTACAAAGGGTTTGGAACAAAAAAAAAAATAATTGTGACAGATTGACTACTGGTAGTTTATAGAGGGTTTACCAAGGGTTTGAATATCGTAGTCTACAAAGAAGTTTGAAATAATTTATGTACAGAGGGTTTGACCTAATGGTAGTGTAACAGAGGGTTTGATTAATTGTGTACAGAGGGCTTGAATAATTTTGTACAAGGTTGGAGTCCGTGGTGTACAAGGGTTCGAATAATTGTAGTCTACAAAGAGTTTGACAGAATTATCGTTTACAGAGCGTTTGAATAATTGTAGTGTACAGCGTTTTGATTAATGTGTACAGAGGGCTTGAATAATTTTGTGCAAAGGGTTTGAGTAACTGTAGTGTACAAAAGGTATTGAATACTATTGAGTGTCTAAGGTTTGAGGTAATGCCGGTGCACAAGGGTTTGCGTACAAAGGTTTGGATAATATTTTGTATTGATCAAAGGGGATGAATTGTACAATAAGTCTTCTGAAAAATACATATCCTTTTTCACTATTTTTGTTTATTAAATAGTACATACTATCCTGCTATTTCAAATATCTCTCTATGTATCAACATAACTATAAGTTGTTTTATTATTCAAAAGAACAACTCTGCAAGTAAAGGCTAAGAAGGCAATCTATATATTTACTATCTCGACTTTCTCAGTGTTCGGTTAAAAGTAGCTCCATAAGACACTCTTCCATTTTCCAAAACAAATTTAGGAAAAGACGTGTTGTTTTTTAGTGGTTGCCTTTTTTTGTCGACGCCTGTATAGAATATCTTCCAATTCTGTCGGCATAGCTCCTGCGACACCTTAGGAGAACCTTCAGACGATCAAGCTCGGCCAGAAATGTGATGAACCTGGCAGCCTAATCCCCCACCAAAACCCTTTGAGGATCACAGAATGCACGTTATCACTTTGCTACCCAATCCATGACACTGCGTCACAGTAATCCTATCGATCATCCGGATCATGACAATGGTATGAGCAATGGTAATCCTCTACTTGAACCTAAAGCAGTTAGTTGACAGCCCATCAGCAGCCAAAGGCTGTGACCTTGATATGAAATCTGGTCAACCTCACAGACTCGGAACTTGCGTTGGTCGTACAAAGACCTTCCTTCACAACGATCGGAGTCAGAAACTTTCCCCAAACTGCGATTGTGGAAGCCACAAACCATTAGCCACATCATATTCACCAGTCAGCAAAAGAGGAATTCCAGGCCTGATCAACCTGGATTATGAAACTATCAGCTGGTTTGGGACGGATCTTCCAACTGTATTTGGACTGCACGCACGAACGAACGAGGAAAGACGTACCTGTGGGAAATTGGAGGGAGGCCTCCTTCTATAGATTTCAGACTTCGTCTTGCCCCTCCGTATCCCAAGACCCTATGCGGTCCCAAACTATTCCTATAAATAAAACAAACGTTACACTAGTATTAAACTGTTCCCTTTGTGGTATTACAGTAGCAATAATATAGCCTATATTTTAAAATACGCTGTTACTTTTATGTTAACCGTATACTGCGTACCCAGTAAAATATTAATATAAAGTTTACACAGGCTAAATATTGAAGAAAAGTAAGAAGGGCATCTCATGTTAGAACACACAACAGTAAATTACAAAACCAGAATCCGAACACAAGCGATATACCTCTGAACGAAAATTCCGAGGCACACCTGCTTTGGGTACCCCCCTGTTACCAAGCTAATATAGCATAATACCTATTGACTAAAACATTTTACCTAAATTAAAATAAGTTTTACATAATTCAAATAAAGGTACATTATTCAGTACATTTACTTATTTATTAACGATGTTTTCTGTGCTCTCCTGGTGTATGTACTGGCGTATAGTATTTTTCTATGGTAAGTACTATAATCTTATTATTATTGAACCGACCTGTTGGCTGTTTCACAAGTTGTCCCCATAAATGCACCTACACATGCACACGTGAAGTATTTATTGAAAGCTGTACACTGGGCATTATTCTGGCAAGGATTGCTGTTGCATGGATTTGCAACTACACAAAGAAAACAAAAATACAAGACATCTATGCGGTTCTCTAAATAATGTGCAACATGGCCCCATTATATTCCAGATTTTCAAATGGTATACGAGATATTCAAGTAATGCCTAACCTCAGGGCATTTGCGAGAAGACAGCAAATAAAGAGATGTCTAATTAAAAAGTGGCCCTGTGCAAAGCACTTTCTCTGGTGTGGTTTATGAGAAATACTCACATGGTTTTTGGCAATATTGCCCAGCGAAACCAATTGGACAGACACAGAACGTTGCCACGGTAGTGGAGAAGCTATAGTAAGCATTGCGACATTCACCGCCATTTCTACAAGTTACTGCTGTGCACATGTTCATTTGTGGCGCATTTGCTACATTGAGATAAACATTTAAAACACAGTTTTACCAAGTAATCACAAAGTATAAGCATTTTAACTTTGGTTAAAACCCATTCATTTCATTACTAGTGCAAGAAATTTAAACAAAATAATGGTTTAACATCAAAGTAATTGCAACAGAAACAATTTTGGTGTTGCTATACTTAGAAATGATGAGAAATAACATATCAAAAGTCTAGAAGTATGAGTAGCGGGGAAGATGTATTTGCAGGGGGCAAGGTTTGTACAGGGGGAAATATAAAGTAGGTATAATTATACTAAAATTTATACCAACATTTTGGTCATATCCTAAGGATTAAAAAGGTATAGTTTGCTCTATCTGTGGGTTATAGTTTAATAGTTATAGGGCAATAAAGGTTCAAGGTCATCCTGTTTACCATCTAATTTACATGCTAAAATGTCAAATGCAAAGCCAATTATGCATTTGCTGTTATAGGATATGACCAGACATACAATTTGAGACTAGTTTCGTCAAAAATCGGAACACTCTAAAAGAATTACCCCAGGATGACCTTGAACCGTTATGAGCCTATAACGAATGACCGTAGATATGGGAAACCTATACCTTTCTTTAATCCTCAATTAGACATGTTTGACACCCTATTTTTACATGTTCCCCTGTTGCTTTTAAGATTTTTGACAAAGTTTCTGTTTTTTCCTTTTCTATCTTTTTTAGACAAATTTAGAAGGCCGATAACACAAAAATTTGATTCTATTGCATTTTACGTCAAAAACCAACTTTCTTGTACTATATCTATCTAACGGCCGCAGCCGAGATGCTGTTCACCATGTAGCGCCAAATGTCCCTGTTTGTCATTAAGTTGGGGATGTCAGATGGATCCTGCTGGATGTCTCGAGCAATCACATCAATGTAGTTAAGGGGGCGAAGACCCCAGTTTTCGCATGGTAACTTCCAACATGGGACGTCTGAGACGTCTTGATCAATCGCACGATGACAGTGACCGGCAAAATCGTGCACGGCGTGGGGCAACAGAAGATGAAATGGAGGGATATCTCTAATATTTCTGTGTTTTTGTCTTGTGCTCACGCGCCAGGATATGTTTGTACTCGATAAGAAGCTTGGTGTGTAGGGGCCCATCCAGTTACCTGTAGCTCTTTCTTCAATGGTCCGGTTCTCAGATCCATATAACAGGTACTCTCTAAAAGGCTCTAAAGAATTTCAGCTTGGTTGAATTAGAGACACCAGATTGCCATAAGTTGTGTACTTATTGCACGCATGCCAAGCTTGGTCCTTTGCGTGGACAGGAAAGAGTCTTTCTTGATGTCGGAAACATAGGACCCTAGAACACTTGAAGTCATTGACTCTTTTGAGGTTGGCTACCATCTGTTGTGCAGTGCAGATAGGTTGATGATTCATCTTCCTCATTGACAGTCATATATTCAGTCTTATTGGATTTAGATTGTAGGCCGACTTTTGTCTGCAGCATTCAAGTGATGTTAGTTACTATACAGGAAGAAGCATTTTAAAAATATTTCATACAATGACCCTAGTGACTCACATGACTTTTACCTCTTATCATCTGATTCCAAACGTGAAAGATCAAATGAATAAATATAACTATTCAAAACATGAAATGTTATGGGAGAATGAAATTTAACAAAAATCATGTTTTACTGCAAGAATCTGTGGAATCTTTCGTACCTATGGTGAGCCGCAGTTTCGCAGTTGGCCGCCAGTAAAGCCGGCCAGCACCGACGCAGGTGTTTACTGGTTTGGATAACGTTCTGTTTGGAGAGCTGTTCTGGTGTATAACGTTGTAGCACATGGCATTGTTCTGAACGGGTTGTTCCACAGATTCAAAGGCAGGAGAGTAGTGCCGTGGAGTAGAAAGATTCAAATGTAACCCAAACCGCACAGTTTAAAGTTGATACCACTAGTCTAAAAAACGGGTGGTGGGGGTTCTCCGTCGAAAAAATAACCATAACAAAACAGATTTATAAAAAAACAATCGGCTTTGGCCAATTTTGAGCGTATAATCATGCAATCATTTTAGTACAATTCTTAGTAGAATTCTTGCGATCCTCATTGGAAGATAAAAGGTCGAATGTGGCTTTCTTTGAATACCGGGATATTCGTGAACGGTCACAAAATGGACATAAGGAGAGACAGTCTCCTAGATTAAAAAAATAAACTTTGGCAAAAACTATAAGGATTTACCTTGATACTCAATCAAAGTGGTGTTAATTTGTCAACTCAATATGACCGAAAACTAAGGACCAACATGTTAACACGAAGCATCCTCTTACGGGGAAATTTATAAAATACGGGGCAGTGTAATTGGATTAAAAGCATCATTATTGTAGTGGCAATTTTTTAAATATTTTTCTTAAATAAAGTGTAAGAAAAAAAAAGGGGCTAAGGTTTGGCAATTGTACTTAAAGTAGAACACATTTGACATTTCTCTAAGGGACGCTAGAAGAATAAAAAGACTTAAACGGACATTCAAAATCTCGAAAATCTTCAAAGACGTCCCTTTACGTGTGTTGCAATATGTAAGTGTAAAGTAACAAAAATATACTCACTGATTCATGTTTGGAGTTGAGACCGCCATATCCGGTCGGCAAACGCAAACGTAATATTGGTATTCAAACACACACATGATCCGGCATTTTGACAAGGGAAGTATTACATGGGTTGATGTTGCAGCAGTGATTGCTTTCAAACACAAAAGAGACAAATGATAGAGTTACTGTAGGGCTTCTGTGTTAAATGCCAAGTGATTAGAAATAAAATGAATCCCGCGGGTTTTGAGAACAAATACAAATAAAGCAAACCAAATTCCTTAGAAATCAAACGCTCCTTAAATTCCAAAACTATTGTTCTGTCGAGACAAAGCGATCTCCAACTCCAACCACTTGTGTCGGCTTCTTTGCTTTTGTGCCATTTTAGCCCTCATAATATGGCCTGGCAGTATCAAGCCAGGAGCACGGGCATGATGTTCCTGCAGGCATAAATAATCTGGAGAATATTTCTAAGTCAAAATATACTCCAGGAGCATAAATATGCTTCATGAAGCATATTTGGAATGCACAATGCTCTGGAGCATTTGGCAAAGTATGCTCCTGGGCAGTGGTGGTGAAAGCATTCTAAGTCAAATACTATCCCAGGAGCATATTTTCCTTACTGCCTCCTGGAGAATATGTGCCATTCAATGGACAAGAAGGTTTCTCCATATTATTATGCTCCATGACTGTATGGTCCAGGACCAATTATCGGGAAATATTGCATATATAAAATGATCGGTGACCTTGGGAGGTACCTTTACCCTACTATCGTGGGGGCGTTGCTTATTTTAAGAAAACACGTTTGGACAAAATTACAATTTAAACATTCCTTACATGAGCCAGACTTCATTCTCCAATGCCAGAAACATTGATTTTGGAAAAGCTTTTGAGATTCGTAAAGTAATATGTTTTTGAGCGAAGGTGGTAAATCAATTTCTTTACACAGGCGGTAGTATCGTTGTTAATGGTAAATGGCGTTTCTTGTGTTAAAATGTTAGACGAAATTCCGCATGCGAAGACTTGCGAACACCAAAGGCCTAAGGTTGATTTTACAAGCGCTGGAGCCTTTGAGATTTATTTAATTGGCGACGTTTAGTAATGAGTTCGCATAGTCCTTCATTCATTGCTACAAGTTTATATCCAATGATGTGGGGTGAGCTTTACCGGGTTGGTCACATTTTGTGACCCCACTTTGCCGCACCCGACTCAGCTTTATTCCGTATTAAAGCTGCTGAATTCAGAGTGGGGTCAGGCAAAGTGGGTCACAAAATGTACCAACCCGCTTTAACCCTAGCGTGACATGCAGGGTTCTATGGTGCAACATATGACCTGAGTTGGCAATGTTTGGTTGTAGTACACCTACCGAGAACATTTCGAAGGTTGCTGATTAGAATCGGTTTTTGCTAAGTGGGGGTAGGTGAATGTGACATACTGCACGGGAGAGATTTGCACAACGATTTGTAACCACTAGTACATGGTAGGTATACAGTACCAAGGTCCGTAACACAGACTTAGGTTAAAAAACCTTAAAACAAAGACTAAACAGGTAGAGAAAAATAAAATCTTTTTTTAAAGAATTTGAAATTTGTAAAACCCAGGTTTGAAAAACAAATTAGAGCCGCACTTTTCCGGAAATATTCTTGTCTCTTTAAGAAGCGATTAGAGATTCACCCAAAAACATACCTGAAGTTTGTTTGCATGCCCCATGTTACTCCTGGGAAACACTTGCTGTGCATGTTGTTATTGGTTTGTAGGCGGTGTGAATTGATTGGTAAATTACCTGCAAAGACTTACCCGTTTCACAGTTATAGCCCGTAAATCCAGCTTGACATGAGCATTGATACTCGTAGCACGTATTTGGAACGGCTGTACACTGGCCGTTATTCTGGCATGGGTATTCGTGCATGGGTTTGGAATTGCTGTTAAAATGGAAGCAGAATAAAATAAATCACAATATATACATGTCGCCCAAATCACATACTGTCGTATTTACGAAACACTTTTCGGAGAAAATCGCGATTGAAAAACTACCAGAACCTTTCATGCCTATACGATGAACTATTTTGAAGAAAACATTATGAAGCTTAATACAATAACATAAGTGAAATTAAGATACAATTATATCATCTTAATTAAGCCACAAACTTATAATCTGTATGTAACGTAAAATTGAAAAAAAGATTTTGAAAAATACGACACAAATTACATCGTTGTTTATTCAATTCATTGAACATAGTATCACTATTTTTGAATACTATTTTGTGGTAATTGTAGAAATAGGACAAATTATATATTAGTGAAATCGTTTTATACGATCAGCAAAATAGAACGATAGGCTATATAAAACAATGTAGAGGAATGGAATTTGCAATACGACCAGGATATGCAACACAGATATGTTGTCAGTTTAGAAAAAGACAAAAATAAATAAGGACGTGACATCTTGAAGTTTAGTGCATTTGTAGAACACGATAAACAAAGTAATTTCCCAAATTTCTGCCAAACCTACAAAATGTGAATACAACAGTATGTGATGGAGGGATGATGTGAAGATAATTAGTACGTATGAAGGCATGCGTTGATTACATGCATATATTTTTTTTTGGTTCTCGGAGATCGTGGACGTCATTGGAATCTTCGTTGCTATAGGAAATTAAACATTTCATGTAAATACCTTTCAGTTGCTTAAAACCGTTATAATTATAAGAACATGAACAAATATGTCTGTACGTCAAATCTTTGCTACTCCTTTAAAAAGGGGGCATTTCGTGATCCACAACCTAGTCCCTGGCTATTTACCTCGCAAAAAGTAGAGATTTTTATATCATCTGAACGGTTCGCAGTAGCCAATCCATGTATACCTTTCTTATGTGCAACTTCGGTCGAATCAGTAAGAAATTCGCAATTTTGTCCGTAAGCGAACAGAAATTATAGCACAGTGCCCTATTGGACCGTGGGAACAAAAACACTTATGAGCATAACACAAAACCGTAATATCGGGATCAACTCAATTTCTGTGAATCGCTTTCTCAAGGATATCACGAACAATCACGAAATGCAACTTTAAGAGTAGGTCTAGGAACACTAATAATTTATACATTGACGCTGAGAAGATTATAGTAGCATCTGGACATCGGGGTTCTGAATGGGGCGGTTCTGAATGCTATCATGTCTTTATTGCTATTTACAGCGAGTTTGTTAGTTTACGGCATGCTGATACATAAGCTTAACCCTAAGCCATAAAGTTTATTGGACTTACCCGAACTAAGTGTTAGCTTTTCGAGGGTTTATATGATTTTAAAGGTACAGCGCTGTAAATGTGTGCTGACAAAGGCCAAACCCATTCTACGGTTCCGGGTTTGCTATCACAGGACAAGCCCGTTAGCGGAACTCAGGGAATGGCTATATATAGCTTACAGTAACTCAATGTTATTGGATAGTATTGGTAATGAAAGTGTAGGATCTCCACCTACTTGGAGACAGACAGACAAATTCGGAGTGATTTTAGTATGTCCGGATGGGCTCACTTCTTGTTTTATTTCACGTAATGTTACACATAATGAGGCTGACGTTTATCGCAAGCCATAAAGGCCATAACGTATTGCCGCAACGCGTTGCGAGAAAGTAGCAACGCGTTGCGACATTTCGGCAACGCGTTGAGACATTTCAGCAACGCGTTGCGGTGTAGGCCAATCAAAATCATGAATTTCTGTGACGTATTTCAAAAAATAGACTCACAACGCGTTGCTAGATACTCTGCAACGCGTTGTAAACCTTCACAACATGCAACGCGTTGTAAACCTTCACAACGCGTTGCAAGCTTCACAACGCGTTGCGAAGGTCCACAAGCCATAAGGGTCATAACGTATTGCCGCAACGCGTTGCGAGAAAGTAGCAACGCGTTGCGACATTTCGGCAACGCGTTGCGGTGTAGGCCAATCAAAATCATGAATTTCTGTGACGTATTTCAAACCTTCACAACGCGTTGCGGCAATACGTTATGACCCCTTATTGCCTTCACAACGCGTTGCAAGCTTCACAACGCGTTGCTAGATACTCTGCAACGCGTTGTAAACCTTCACAACGCGTTGTGAAGGCCATAAGGGTCATAACGTATTGCCGCAACGCGTTGTGCTTGGTGGCTTTTCGTATCATGTTCCTCACTATTCATTTTGTCACACAATGTACCCTGCCTCTACGACATCTTGGAGCAAGATACTGAGAATCTTGCTGAGAGTGATGTGCTGGTAACTTCTCCTCTCCAGGGTCTACGCTACGAACTGACTTATAATATTAGCCGCCTCATATTTAATATTTTATATTATTTATGTACCTATGTATAAATTGGTCAGCGATAATTTTATATGCTATAACTCTCTTTGTGCTAGGAGTTGAAAATTCACTAATTATATTCTATATCTTTTTAATAATAATTATGTACATATGCATAAATTGCTCAATGATTTATTTTTTATGTTATAACTTCTCTCGTGCAAGGAATTAAATGTAATCTCACTTATTTTTTGTGGGTTTTAGTATTACCTACTTTGTTATTATTCAACTTGTATGAAGTTTTTTGTTGTGTAATCCGTATTAAGTCGCATCCATGTTTGTAGTTTTTAAGGTTGTTCAGCGCTCAGAGGTTTACAGTGGGCGCTCTATAAATATCATTATTATTATTATTATTAAATTGATCATTTTAATTGGTCGACACCGCAACGCGTTGTGAAATTTCGGCAACGCGTTGCTACTTTCTCGCAATGCGTTGCGGCAATACGTTATGGCCTTTATGGCTTGCGATAGACGTTGACGCATTGACGTTGGAACGCTAATAAATTTCGGAGAATGCTATGTGTACCCTTCCATCGAAACATTGCCGCTGGCAAGAAAAATAGAGCGTAGCTATATGGAGGCTGCCTATTGTTGATATTGTTGTCAGCGATGGAGAGCGGGTTATACAGTTTAACTTTAAGTTAAAGAAGCCAAACTCATGTAGTTCATCATTTTGACCGCAGTCAGCCATCATCAGCATGGATGCAGATAATAGCATAATTGTCTAGACTAGAGACGCTACGGTCTGAGGCTTTCTCTTATGCGGTATCCTTAAGATCGAGAACCTGAACATACATCTTGTGCCGGGTACTTGATGATCTATATTTGCAATCCCAGCAAACTGTTTGCTGCTTCATTTTCCGTGCCGATAAAATGGCCGGTAACTAACCTGCTGTCTCTCACTTTAGTGGTGATATGGGGAATATCTCCATACAGGTCTGCTGGTTTAGTACCTTATCCTTCCAGCTTATGTTGAGAGCAGCACTCAGTCCAGCTCCGTGTTTGATAGGGAAGTACTGGATCCACCAATGTGTGAAAGTTGTTAACCTTCATTTGTCGTGAGAGACCTGCTGTAGCTTTTTCATGGATTTCCTGACTTGCTCCTTTCTAACAGGAATGTCCTGACTCACTGATGCATTTGCATTAATCCATGGCCCAATCTTGGCTGCCTGTGTTTCCAAAACCAAGAGAAATTCACATATGCTTGCTCCATTGTATCAGAGAGCAAAGGCTTGGTCATCAGCAAAACCGAGGTCTGTAATGGTCTTTCTTAAAAATATGGGGCGTTATTTGTTTACATCGTGAAGAAAAATATTGAGAGTGGCTTTAAGAGAAAAGGGCAAGCCATAGTGCAGAATATACGAGACTACAGATGTAGTGGTATCAACGACGACCATTTTACTTTGTATTGTAAATTACAAGAGAGCGCGAATATTACAGCATTGATGGTTCTGATCATGATCATAATAATCAGTTTCTATAACACTGAAATATTAAAAGAAAACGAGAATCATGCAAAGAAGAACAGAGTACGTGCAAACTTAGGTAAAGACGCATTTCGTCATCCCAGGACTCTCTCTCTCTCTCTCTTCCGCTCTCTCTCTTGTTTGTTTTCTCTAAAAACTTATGTTTTTTAGCTAATGGATCTTTTTCATGTTAGGAGCACATTTCGGTAATAGAATGGCCTTCACCCCAAAACCCCATCTGTAAAGTCTCGCGCCAATATTGCAACCCATTTTGAAGTGAGAGCTAAAAACGTGATTTTGTAATCCCCATGCATAGAGTACTGTGTAAAATTAATATTGGTCGACGAAAATGGAGCATATTTTCGCTCATAACATCCAAACCAAACATCTTTTTTTTTTTTTTTTTTTTCTATTTTTTGAAATACGTCACAGAAATTCATGATTTTGATTGGCCGACGTCGCAACGCGTTGCCGAAATGTCGCAACGCGTTGCTACTTTCTCGCAACGCGTTGCAGCAATACGTTATGGCCTTTATAGCTTGCCATATACGAGACTACAGATGTAGTGGTATCAACGACGACCATTTTACTTTGTATTGTAAATTACAAGAGAGCGCGAATATTACAGCATTGATGGTTCTGATCATGATCATAATAATCAGTTTCTATAACACTGAAATATTAAAAGAAAACGAGAATCATGCAAAGAAGAACAGAGTACGTGCAAACTTAGGTAAAGACGCATTTCGTCATCCCAGGACTCTCTCTCTCTCTCTCTTCCGCTCTCTCTCTTGTTTGTTTTCTCTAAAAACTTATGTTTTTTAGCTAATGGATCTTTTTCATGTTAGGAGCACATTTCGGTAATAGAATGGCCTTCACCCCAAAACCCCATCTGTAAAGTCTCGCGCCAATATTGCAACCCATTTTGAAGTGAGAGCTAAAAACGTGATTTTGTAATCCCCATGCATAGAGTACTGTGTAAAATTAATATTGGTCGACGAAAATGGAGCATATTTTCGCTCATAACATCCAAACCAAACATCCTTTAGCCCTAAAATTTACATGGTAAATGAGAAAAATAGTAGCTTTCTTTTGATACCAAAATTTAAATCGACCACTTCCGGTAACATCTGGGGTTCCTTGGGACGAGGCTATTAGCGATCGGACCATGGACCTTTAAAGGAGTTTCCAGACAACTGTGTAGTAAATTCTGCCTGTTAACGGACAGAAATTGCACATTTACTTATTTCTGAGAGAGGCGACCAAATCTGCCACGTTAGATTGAACACAACACTTAGGCTAATGATGCAGATGTTATATACCAATCTCGTTTTTTACGGAAAGCCGATGGATGAGGCTAGGGATTACAAAATGCCCCTTTAATAACGAAAGAAAACAAATGGGGATCGTAGGTATTATTGAGTTAAAAAAGCTCACCTATCTGACACCTATATCCAGTGAAGCAACCCTGGCACTGACAGGAGTAAGAGGCACACGAGTTTTGAATGTTCATACAGATACCGCCATTCTGACATTGGTTGTTGCTAGCAGAACATGGGTTGTGCGCTAAATTGCAGAAAACAAAAACATATCTATCATTTATGGATTAAGGGCTAAAAATAACTCCACAACACAAGTTTTGTGTTACAGATTCAGAATAATCAAGTTCTAGTCCCACTAGGGGTACCAAATTCAGTTGTGACTGTTACTGGTTCAATGATACGAATAGGAAAATTAACCTAACATATCAGCAAAATAACCTAGAGTGTGAAATTTTTCTTGAAGTAGCACAAGTGTCATTTTTCTTGTATATTGGCTATTTCAAAGGTATAGCTTTTATTCACATATTGAGAAGAGGTCCCGCAAGGGGTATAATTTCACTACAAATTGGTCCCGTTAGGGGTGTATTTTCACTGAAAACTCACTCAAAACTGGTCCCGTTAGGGGTGTATTTTCACTGAAAATTGGTCCCGTTAGGGGTCACTTTCAGAACCCATGGAACGAGCATCGGTACCCAACAAACCCCTGAGAACCCTCCCCGGGATATCCATGGAGAAAGAATACAGCCTCTTACAAAGTCGAAAGCTTTAAATGAAGTGACACGCGAAAATTCAGACTACAGTACATACATAAATTGCTTTGTGACCAGTAATATAGTACAATGATGTACGAAAATTCGCTGGTGTTATGTTTTAGACTGTAGGAAAACTTACTGTTTTGGCAAAAGTTTCCCTCAAACACGCTGGGCAGGCACAAGTATAATCAGTACAGCTATTTGCTACCGCTACACAGTTGCCACCATTCCTGCACTTGTGGTTCGAGCATGGGTCCACTCCTGTTGGTAACAATATGTTGGGAGTATATTATTAAAATAAATTCAAATTAGGGGCCTCTAGTAATTTCAGTGAAACTCCTCGGCGCGCGATAATAATTTCAAGTTGGTGTGACAAATTGTATCAGCTTTGACACTGTGTCAATTATGATATCCCACGAAAAAAAAATGTTTTTCATTGCAATAATATCATTTTAAAAAGATGGGAGGACAACACAAGGGTTTAGGCCAATGTCAATTTACTGTCTAGTTCTTTGCCGGGACTTTGGGCTTGAAGTAGCCCAGAATGATTATCCAATAAGAATTCATGAAAAGCTGTAGTGTGACCTTGAAAATTAAGAAACTCATTTTGACCTAAAAACAAGTCATTTCAAAGCGCGACTTGGTTGTTTTTCACAAAACCCAGTAAAAACGCGATGTCAGGCACCCTCAGAGTGCCCGATGAAGGGAGTGGCCATAGAAGGCAGTGGAAGTGACAGGAGAAGTCAACAGCATTTCAAAATAAATGTAACCTCGTGCATAAACTCAAAAGGAAAACAGAAAACCAATGAAAACCTATAGAATCAGCACAGACTGCTGGTGCCAAGTGCAAGATTTGGATCAAGTCTACGCTGCTGCGATCCTGTGATATACACTGCAGACAATTCATCGTAAGAAGTGAATGGTCAGTGGAAATCGCTCGTAAAAACAAGGGATTTTTCATATTTCTCTCACACTTACGAAGCCGGGAATATAATATTAGGAATCTACAAAGATTAAGGAACCAATAGTCAACCAACATTTCTCGCTATATTGGCGGAATTGAACACAGGAGAGGAGTAGACAGAAGATCAAATTGACTTGCATGCGTGTGTGTACAGTGTGTGACGCTGTACGTATTTTCCTATGTGAATTCGCCATTGAAACGATTGTTTGGTAAACATATGGGTCATAATATGTCAGCGGGAAATTCAAAAATTGCCTGACAAATTTGTGATCTTAGTTTTTATCCTTCCCCTATATATCGATAGAGAAGATCGAGATATACACAGAAATGTTCATGTTTGAAAGGCCAGGACTTCCAAGAAGACGGTGAAATATATTAGAAAAATATGGAAAATACAGATTACGGAGTAAATATGCATAAAGCAGCTATCAATTTTCCACGCGTTTAATCACAACTTTCATGGGCCCAGGAAAGTGTGAAACCGGAGGGCTTCGGTGTACATAGAAGCTCAATCACTTGAATAAAAAAAGCCTAAGTCTAAGACAAGCATTTAGCACTTAAGTGTACAAGGGGATCTACTATGTGGGACCAATATTTTTTTTTTGTTCGTGCACCATTTTTAAACGTTTTATTACTTTAATTAACAAGTATGTCAATTTGCGAATTTTAGAAAAAGCGAAATCATCAGCGGTGATTCTAAACAAATTCTTTCAGATGAATTTTAAAATGAGGTTGTTGGGTGACCAAAACAACCCCCCCCCCAAAAAAAAAAAAAAATCGGGAGAGAGATTGAAAAGGGGTAATGGGCCTCAAATCTGCATCCACTCTATTCCTTTTTTTATTTTTTAATTATAAATTACCCGCAATGGCGATTCCAGAATCGATCTCTCACAAACTCATCTGCGGGTCCGTTGTATTTGCATTACATTCTATCAGTCTTAATCATCTTCCTATGCTTAATGCCCAAGCACGTGTGTCTTATAGGATGACCCAAATATGCGCCCATATACGACATTGGCCACTGGGTTTGTATTTCTTTTGTCACACTGTAGCTTACCGATATACACTGTGGGTAGTCAATGGACAAAATATCCTCCAAGGAGACTTTTGTTGTCGCAAACGATATTTATTTGTATCATAGCATGTTAGATAGGGTTAGTTTCAATATTTTCTTTCTTGATATTAACGTCTGATCATTTTCAAAAATAGCAAGAGGCAAGTGAAGACCCTGAAAAAGGGATGTCAGCCAATTTGCTCTCCTTTCCAGCTATAACCATTTGGAATGCGCGTCATAGCCCTTCTTTGGGAAAAGGCCTCTAACCCAGGGTATTTATAACCAAGGTATTTTCTATTTTATCTCCAGTGTGTGTGTGTGTGTGTGTGGTTGTGGGGGGGGGGGGGGTGTGGTGGGTGTGTGGCAGGCGCGTAGCCAGCCCGGGTGTTCCGAGGGGGCAATTTCGCGGTAGGGGTGCGCGACAAAAATCACAAGCAAAAATTCGCCCCCGGCCCGCATGGCAAAAGAATCCGAAAAGGGTCTGATTTAGCATGAATATCGATGTTTTTAATTTCCCCATTTCCCTGCAAAAATGTTTTCATAGGGGGCACTCTGCCCCCCTCTTTCTCCCCCACCTGGCTACGCCACTGGGTGTGTGTGTGTGTGTGTGTGTATGTTGTGTTTTGTGTTTTTGTGTGTTGTACGTGTGTGTGTGTGTTGTGTTTGTGCGTGTGTGTGTATTAATTTGTTGTTATGGGCCTTCGTAAATAATATTTTGTATTGTCTATACCCTGCCTGTGTTTGGGATTTCCCATACCGTGTCCTGGTTTTCTGTACATTCTTTTGGTTGTTTTTTAACGAATAACGAAGATTGAATAAAAATAAAATTCCTTAGAGACAATGGCCGCCATTTGGCATGTCATTCCCCAAATATGCTAAAATGTATCCTTGCGTTTACTAAAACATCCAATACCCGCTTTCACATTTCTCTTGTTAAAATCAAATTTTTATACTCCGGATTCACAGGAATCGGCCATAATAACAGGCGGGGGCACAATACCGTAATAATGGTTACATGAACTGGCAACCACCGCATATTTCGCATTTTGGCATCGGTGATTGGCAATGGATTTTGGACTGTGAAACAAACTAGTTTTAAATAGTCATTACATTATTGATTCTGAAAATGTTTTTTTTTTTTCGAACATGGCAACGTACTAGAACACAAATACATGAACCTGGGAAAACCATGCATATTCCTACCATTTTGGATCCATGGTTGGAACATGAATTTTGGACTGAAACAAAATAGTTTTAATTTAAATAGTAATTACTTATTGATTGCTTGATTTTTTTTCTCGAAAACATGGCAACGTTAGACACAAACTCAAAGAGCCTTAACTGGCAGCGAGTCTTAAAATGCAAAGAAAAATGCTTTCTATGATTGCCTTTTGCTTCTTGGTTGTCTAACGTCCTGCACACAACATATAGGTCGGGATTGATATGTCATACATGCACAAAATGTTCTAACGGATTTCATAATACCAAATATCTCTTATAACATCCATGTTTCACTTGCATGGACATCAAGCAGAGACCAGGGTACAAGAGCTTCAAGCAGTGCAAACAGAGCATAAACGATGCAGAAAAATAATGTAAATGGTGCACCTGCAGACCGAGTGCCCATCTCTATGTCTCTAGAGCCAGACTCCACCATATATAATGTTGCTGTGTGTGGGGTATGAGGGGGGGGGGGGGGGGTTTGTCTAGGACTCCTCCGCCACAGCGATTTTGTTTTACCTTCCCAGGGAAATCCCAGCATATGCCGGGGTGGTACCCATTTATACTCCTGGGCGGCGAGAGGCAAGCGACGGGGGTAAAGTTCTTGCCCAAGTGCACAAACATTGGCGACAGCGGGGCTCGACTTCCATACCCTTATGCTTATTAAGCGGACACTGATCCAACTGCACCACACGTGACCTCATCGGTGCCAACACAAGAACGGTTACACCCCCGTACAACGCTGTTTGACCCCGTGTAAATGATATCTTTTTTTTAGAAACATTTTAAGCAATGGCCGACACAATTTTGACAAGATATTCGATAGGGACATTGCAAGATCTATGATCTCTGCAAAAAAATCAGACCAAATTTCATTGCGTGATTTTCCATTAGCCCTACAAGCGGTCACGATTTGTATATCAGATTGGCCTAATACATGATATACATGCCTCTTAGTACCAAGCAAATGGACCTTCTGTAATCTGTATGAACATTTGAATCGTTTCTTACAATTGTCTCACATTAAAAACCAATAATCAATCAAGTTTTTGGTAGTAGTGCCCATGTGGGTCGAATATTTTTAAAAAACGTTTGACAAGAAGCTACAAAAACCGTCGCTGTTCTGATATCCGACACATAAGGGAAAAACGTTTGAAAAAAATCAGTGTTTGAATTTTGGAATAAATATGTATGTTGTTATATAAGTGAGAGGTTGTTTTATTTATAATCACAAGTGTTAAGAGAACCTAATATTTAGAGCCCCACCCGAACCCACCCGGGACATCCATACTGTTTTGAAGTTCGCTGCACGCAACGCATTGATTACTTTTAATTTAACGGTCAAAATTAGGTAATTAGGTATGGAAATTATGCGAATGAGGCGGATGGCGGATGAGTGAAATCGCCCAGTGTTAAGGGTTTGTGTACCCGTGGGAACCATCATTACCAGTGGGTTGGATACGGGAGTTGTATTTACTGATTTTATATCATGTTTGTAAACACCCTACAGGTTCGATCACAACGCCCTGTGGGAATGCCAATGAGTGTCCCTTTAAAAGATTCCCAAATTACCCTTTAACTCGTAATTCATAAACAACTCATATGATCCACTTTGCAGATCATTGAGCATTTTGACCGAATAGCCTGAATTTTAGGGCAAAAGTATACCCTTTAAGTGTAGTACACAATGACTTCAATAACCCATAGATGGAGATTTGAACTCTATTCCTAATATCCGTAAATTTTATGCAAGAAACACCTTTTTGTTTTTGCAAATGACCTCAAAATGACATTAGATGACCTCGATCTTCTTATCTGTAAACCTGCAGTGGCGATGTCAGCGGTAGGTTAAGTAGCTTATAGTCGTTAGTGGCGGAGGAAAAAAGATTAATTTCAGAGTGGTAAATATTGCATAATTCATGCAATATGGGTCCAAATATATTTTCAACTGGGATAAGGGACATTTTGAGCCACATTTGTGAATAGCCAGAAATTTCTCGGCAAGAAGAACAATTTTGTGTGTGTTTAACCAATGAAGTCAAACCAAAAAAATGGCATTGACCTATATGGGCTTTCAACACGCCCTTTATCATGGTTAGTGCATCTTACTTAAGAGGCCAAGGGTTTATTTAAATATTTGTCCACGTTTCATTATAAATCCCTATCACTAAAGTTGCGGAAAGAATTTTCATAAACACAGTACCCTGGGTAAGGACTCCTAATGTATAAAGAAAGAGTGAAAAAAAACGAGGAACTCTTAATTCACTCGAAAAAGAATGTAAACCACGCAAAAATAGTTGCATGTTTGGTAATCCACTCCTCAAACGAGGAGAAATCACTGAACTTTAACTCCAATAAAGACGTGAGATGTGAAAACCATCTAAATGTGTTGTCCTCCTATACCTTAAAGAGTGGACATTCACTCATTGAATGGAAACGTCACTCCTTTTGATGTGCACATGTCACTATTTACTCGTTCACTAAATATGCACTTCAGGAAAGGAGGTGACGTTCTCTATGTTCGTGACTTCGACATTATCCTGGGTGGTTCCATAGGGGGGGCCTGGCCACCTTTTCTGACCTACTTTGTGACACGCTATGAATTCGGAAACCTTAACGGAATAAACCACATAAACCTTGTGGTTTATTCCGGAATTAATAGGGTGTAAGATATAAGTAGCGTGTCAGAGAAAAAGGTTGTCCGGTATGGAAACACCCGCATTACCTGTAACGAGGCATTGAAAATTACAAGTTGCAGTATTGTGTCTTCCAACTGGTAGCTGTTGCCGTTTACAGTTGACGTCCCTTGATAAATGTTGCAGAAATTAGACGACTCTGGTGAAAGTTTGTAGCTCCTGATGAACTGTATGTTATAGTAACTGCTTCAGGACAGTGTGCTGTGCTGTGGAAGGTGTCCATGGTTACAGCAGGACTTGTGGACCCACTGCCACAGTGGGTTTTGTATGTTTGCTGGCAAGTTGGGTGGCGGTTAGGGTGTCAACTGCATTGTAAGAAAATTATGCCAATAAAGGCAAGAAAATAAAATATACAACATAATAACTCTTCTTTTAACCTTACCAAAAGTTAACTTACTGGCTGTTATTTAATGTGAATGTGAATGTTCACTATATTGTGGATTTATTTTATCATAAAAGAATGGGTTAATTGAGCAACTGTTGCCTGAAAAAAAAAATGTTCCATTTTGGTTGAGCGGTTCTCAAGATATGGTTCACTGAACAAAAGTCAGCAAAAACGAGAATTATCCATGGCGCATATTTTCCTTAGGCATGAAGGGGGGACATATGACGTCGCAGCCACCGGGTGCAAAATTTTCTCTGCTCTAAGATTTAGTTGATTAAATCTCTCCAATGTTACCTTTCTGTTTCCAGCCGCCTCTTAACTGATTAGATTTTGGCCTATTTGACCAAGTGATCTATATATTGATTCGGTTTGGATTTTATTTCGTTATTTTTGAGTGACTTTGAGTACCTTTGTAATTTCACCCAAGTCCCGTATTCAGCCATAGTACATGAGTGTAGCACGCATACAGGAGAGCTACGTATGATACAGGTGACAGTTAGACACACATGAGCAAATGTAAACATGTTGGACTAATACTGGGATTTAGGATCTATTTAGTGATATTGTTGATACTCATTTCATGATGACAGCATGAAAAGGCCCTACAGTAGTGGTATTAAAGTGCCACCGCTTGCAAAAAAGGTTTTTGCACTATCAGTCATGATACATATTAATAAAATGATCAGTTCAGTTGTTCACTCACATGTGAAAGCAATATAAACATTGAATTCCGAACTAATACATTTGTTGGGGAGTACGGATCGCCATTTCCTGTTTTTGCTCAAATCAGAGAAATGTTTCTATAGTTTTTTTTCTCAACCGCTTCTAATGATTTAGACCATCTAGCTTGAAGAATCCAATACCCATTGCTGACAGTTCTCTATCAAGCATTTGAGGGCGTTTGAGATATTTAGCGGAAAACACAAATGGCCGCCAAAGTACCATTGTTTTAATGAAAAATGATCAAATCTTTTACAATGTCGATGGTCATTACAAATATTGTTTGTTATGCCAGGATCTATACCAAAAGTAGTTCTATAACTGGAGGTCCCAAATTTTATATTTTTCTTGTATTTTACATTCCAGTTGTTTTATTTAAAGCTGGCGTCTTACTCATAAATGTAACAACACAGGGGTCAATGTCAACCCATGTTTAACAAGGGACCATGTTAAAGGTGCGCAAAATTTACGTAGATACTGTCAGTAGATTTGGCAGGCAGGTTGGCAAGATAATAGTAATAATAAACAACTCTTTATATAGCGCCTAATGCATAGGCCTCTATAACGCAAAGAAAAAAAGAGCAATTATACCATTATTAAAATGACAGATACAAAAGGCAAAAAATAGCTAACATTCCTAATGTTTTGAAAACACCTATGATATACATCAATTATAACACAATTTTCACAGACTAACTTAGGAGAATGAATAATCTAGAAATTCATTCAAACCGTCAGTAGTCACATTCACAGCCGTGGGTTTTATGGACACACAAGGCAACCCACTGACCAGGCCTAGAATAAATTATGGACAAAACTAGAACTTGAAGGCCAGGAGGCAACATAGTCCTGAATGATCATGACCTAATAGTCTTTAACTTTTGCATAGTTTCGTTAATCGTTGACTATCTATCTTGACGATTTGCGTGCAGAAAAAAAGCCAAACTCAAGGGTGATTTTACCAAAAATATAACACAACACTAGATATACCCAAAGAGACGTTCTAGACTCACCAAATCAGCCCTCCTCACAGCCCTTGACTACGCTGATGATCTAGCTCTAACAGCAGATCTGATAGTGGGTGCACAAAGATTTACTACATCACTTTGAGAATGCTGCATCTCCAATGCATACATCTAAAATGCCAAAGAAGACGAATATGAAAGTCAACGAAGGAAGATAATCATCACCCTGCACTACAGACGGTACCCAACTCAAAGTATCAATGACTTCAATAAC